>BPLR01011966.1:0-27263 GCA_021605095.1 Caerostris extrusa | reverse complement strand
TTCTTTAAAATAGTATTCGAATAAATTATTCTTACAGATCCGAGATTGTTCTTATGACGTAGGTTGGCCACTGATACAGAATATTATAAACTATTTTTATATTGTTTGCCCGCTCTGTAAAAGAAAATCCGAATCGAACAAAACGATTTTTTATTTTTATTTTATTAACTTATATTTGATTATCAAATAATTATTTTCTTTTAAGTGCTGTTGACGTAGTTAAGGTTTTTGTGACAACAGTTATTTGAATTAATTTTATGAAAAATGTTGCTTTTTATTTTTAGAACGTTAGTTCATAACGAAAACAGCACGAACGCATAATTTTATTGTGGTTTATGTTGTTGTTTTTAATGTTGTTGACATCGTTAAGATTTTGCGTAGCCTTTATTTGAATTTGCACTGAAAAATATAACTTTTTAATTTTAGAACGTCAATTCATGAAGAAAAGAGCCGCTGGGACGTAGTAAATTTATCTTTGGTTTTCATCGATGTTGTTTCTTCTTGTTTCTTAATTCATTCGATATGCCTATGATAGGACACGTTTATAAAAAGAGACAATAAAAGATAATTTTCACCTTAAACAAGGATATATCAGAATAAAATGTAAGTTATTCTCTACTTTTCTCCTTCTTTATTAATATTATTTTCACTTAATTTGCATCGTAAAAAACACGAAAAAAGCTGGCTTACTATCGAATAACCTTGGAGTAACCTTATCGTAATAGCGACATATTAGTGTTGAAATGATATATTTCTCAGCTAGCAAAACAAAATTTTGGTTTATTTTCCACTTAAGAACGAGAAACTAAAATAAAAAGACTGAATTTTGATTTGACTTTTATAAAAAATAAAGTAATTGTTTTTACATATTTCTCCTCAGAAGAAAGATAATATTTCCAATTAAATAATTCACATTTAATCGACTTCTAAGATTCAAACATACCACCATTTACAACAAATAATGGGTGAATAATTAAAATACGAATTCTTTCAGAACAAATTACTAATTACAAAATTCCTCTCATGCCCTAGCATTTGATCTGAATGCAGCCATTGATTATGAGAAAAATAAAGTCATACGAACGCATACCACAATTTCCAGTAAACGATGATGATGATGACAAGAATTTAAATGAGTGCGCGATATTTTCAACCCAAATTTAAATTTAATATTTTCGCAGAATGTAATAATTAGTTAAGTATTAATAAATAATATTCCATGTATTTGCATTTAAAAATACAATTATACTGTACGTCTGATATATAAAACAAAATTTCGTATTTCTTAATGACAATTTTTCCAATTGAAATGATGTGAGGAAAATTTTTTATTAGCTGGAGCTAATACTCATTATTATTCATATGTAACTAAATAGTGTGGAGCTTCTGCTCATATGAGAGCTTGTGCTCATTATTATTCACTTAACTTATATTAATACCATGAAACTTCTACTCATATGGAGCTTATACTCATTATTATTCATAACTTATAATAATTATTATGAACACATATATGGAACATACTCATTATTATTCATAATTTATAATTTATTTTCATACCTCACCTCATTATTATGAAATTTATTATTATTACGATTGTTATTCAACCATTCAACAAATGTTGCTGCAGACACATTTTTTCTTTCTTTTTGAGCTTCATTTTGGAAATATCTCTTGACTGCAATCATTTTCATTTTCGTCTTAATTCCCCCTCCCCCTTTCATATTTCGTTATAAATTACTTCTGAACAACCACAAGTGAAGACTGGTTTTAAAAGAAACATATATATATATATATATTTTTTTTTTAAAAGACCAAATCACATATGACTTACAAAACCAGATTTTCTTGCCCATTCAGGGAATTGATCTTGCTCGTCATTCTCCACCGAATGCTTGCTTTATCTGTTCCATAGTTCGAGGGAGGTTAAGGCACAGATTATCATTCTTCTGGCCGTGATATTTGCACCACCGTTCCGCCAATGGTCAGGGTGTCAAGAGAGTGGGCGGGACCTCACCTAAGTAACACTCACTGATTGGGCAGGGAAGCTCACTGATCTTCGCAACTTCTGTCAGTTAGGGCCGGGATTTTTGCTACTGCCTGCCCTCACTTCTTATAGTTTTTCTTGTCAGATTTTTAAATCTCTGTAAGCGATATGTGGCAGACACTTTGGCATTTGAGCTAATGCTTTAGGAGTGATCTAATAAAGAAGCTGTGTTTCTATTAGTTTTTCTCAAACTGCATTACATTTTTTTTTTTATTAAATATTTTTAGCAATTTTTTTATTTTTGCTTGGTTCATGTCAGTTGCGGTTTTGGATTTATAATTCATATTTTTAAAATGCTTAGTTGTGGAATGATTTATCTAATGCTTAAAAGTGTTTCTTTTAAGAACTGTGTTCTAGTTTCACTTTAGAAACATATATATATTTTATTGAGTTATATTTAGTGAGTTATGTTTATTATGAATTTTAAGTACATATATATTGTATATTTATATATTAGTTAAGGTGTAACGTTCGTTGTAAAAAATTTCTTAACAGATAAAAATATTTATATCATTAAGGATAGGCAGGTATTTTTTATTTATTACATTTTATTATCAACTGTTAAATTTCAGTACAGTACAGCAATTTAAATTTATTATATATATATGCAAATAGTATGTTATATAAATATATATAAATAAAGAGACTAAACATTTTTTAGAATTTTTCTTTTTATTGTGAATAATTCATTTATAATCTTATTCATCAGAATAAAAATGAATTTTATATAAAATATAAATAATAGTTTATATTTTATTTATGTATTTTTTTAATTTCTTAAATCAATATCAAATTTAAAACTATTATTGTTATATGATAATCTTACAAAATTTATTTTACATGTGATTAAATATAATGCGAATTCAATGTTTTTTCTTTTCTTTCATTTCCGAAAGATTTTTTTTTTTTAGAGTAATTAATTTTGAAAGTTTTAATTTGTTACCGACATCTTTTAAAAATTTAAAAAAAAATAATCTTTAAAATGTAACTTCCTAAATATGAAAATATTAATACATTAACTCTTCGTTATATAACGCATGTCGGAAAAACAAAGAAAAAAAAGGTTGATACATGAAGGATTGCGATATAATCGATAACTTTATCAAAGTTACAAAGTTTTTTATTTCTAAAAAAAATTAATGCATTGAAATAGAACTGAATATGAAATATAAATACAAAATTCTATACATTCTTCCTTAATATGAAATATAAATACAAAATTCTATATATTCTTCCTTAATATAAAATATAAATACGAAATTCTATATATTCTTCCATAATATAAATATGAAATTCTATATATTCTTCCATAATATAAATATGAAATTCTATATATTCTTCCTTAACACATGAAAATCTGAAAATATTAATACATTTACCTCTTTATATATAGCGCGTGTGGGGAGACAAAGGAAAAAAAGTGTGGTAATGAAGTGCTATGTAGCTAACAGCTTTATTTAAACTACAAAGTTGTAATATTAAAAAAAAAAAAAAAAAAAAAAAATTGAAGATATAATGAAGAGCAATGAAATTTAAAAAAAATGCAGATTAATGTTGCAACTATAATTTCGTCGTCTTTGGTCTGATCACATAAGTAATTAACTCTTTTTCTTTTTATGACTCAAATTGGAATCAATTTCCTCAAAAGTTCTATTTGCACTAGGTATTATAATATACTACTCAAATAATTGCAATAATGAAAGTAGAAACGCACGAAATCTATTAATTCGATGAGAAGGTTTTAAAATTTAAATAAATTTTATTTATATTTAAATCACATGTATTTAGCTAGATCTAAGTTAATAATTTTAATATACACGAGAACTGAATTTAGAATATTATAACTATAATCATAATAAAGATAATCTTTTCAATTTGAAACATAAAAAATTAAATTTAAAAATTCACTCAATTGTGTAATTTAATTCTGACAAATCATTGCTGTGATAGATTATTGGGGTAATACCGCTTTAGTCTAGTAAAATATGGTCTGAAAAAGCATCTCATTATCTATTAAAATAAAATTTATAAGTAATGATTACCTTTATAATTAATGATTTATTAGATAATGATAACCTTTATTATAGCATATGTGTTAGCTAAACTAATTCAATGCAATTAAAAAATTACAGAATATTTGCAACAATAATTTGGACGTTTTTGACTAGATTATATAAATGCTTTCCTTATCATTTTTAAATATGACTCAAATATGGATTAAGTTCCTTCAAACTTCTATTTTTTAATAAATATAATATAGTAGGTCCCACATGTATCAAATAACTGCTACGATCCGTAATATTTCTCCCTAAATCTAATGGTTGTAAATCTCTTTATAAACCAGAGTCTGACAAACAGTATACTATAAACCCAATGAAATATGCCTGTTTATTTGCTGTTCTCTACGCATCTTCTTGATAAACTTCATGCAAGACAAATCATTCCGTCTTATCTTCAAACAAAATTCCGCTAATGCTACACATGTACATTCAATATACTTTTTACCCCCTGTACGATCAAGATACCGAAATCTACGTACTAAGTAGCCAACAGGTACAGATCAAATCTCGGAAACGTATACCTTCCTTCAGCTTGCAACATTCTTCATGGGGCAAGGTCTCTCGAGGTCCGCCGGAGCCGATCTCTCTGTGGGAGGGCCCCCATATTCGCGGCGAGGGGGTGACAGAGTGCAGCAATCTGTGGTGTGCCCTCTTCATCTGTGCCGCAATCATTACTGCCTGGGCACGGGCCACCGCGGTGAAGACATTTAGTCCTTTTAGGATGCTTATCTCTGCGTGTGTTTGTGGAATTTGCTTGGGATCGGGTACTCATTGCAGTTTTGTTTAAAAAGGCACATTGTATGTAGATAGTGTTGTTACTTATTTTTTCAATTCCTTCTATTAGCTCACTCTTCCTATATATATCTTGTTCAAATTTTCAATCGTTCATAAAATACTTTTTATTCATCCGCTCAAGTTGAGTTACATTTTTTTTTTTTAACTTGTAGTGGATGACACTGGAATGTTAATGCAGTTTTTTTTTCAAATATTAATTCAGTAATTAAATTTAATTAATTAATTTTTTAGTCTTTTTTTTTTTAGATTTAAGTTGCATATATCTACCAATAGATGGCGTCAGAAAAACTTAAAAAATGATTGAAAATTATTTATAAAGGACTTTCTGCAATAAAGTGAAAAAAAAAAAAAAAGGGTTGGAATTGACTTTAATTTTTTTTTTTTTTTTTTTAATATTACTTGTTTGTTTACTATTTGCTCATTCGCTGTTCAATTATAGTTCGAAATACTAACAAACGAATGTATCTAATATATCAAACATATTGAACAAATTTACTTATTTTGCTCTGATTCCCCGAGTATCATGGATGTTTGTAGAGGCTCGGAATCCACTTTAAACCCTAGGTTCCGGTCTATTATGCCTGTTAAGTATTGAGCATAGGGCTAAAAACCCTACCCCATAAAAAGAAAGCAACATCTCATGTTTCGGAATCTGCCAGTAGGCAGAAGGTTTTGGCCCACCATGGGGCTATCGTACCATTGAAGAAGAAGAAACCTTTTCCGCTGTGCCTTTATCTTTACCATTTGACACTTTGAATTTTCATATGAGGCCCCTTAAACTCGGGAAACTTGATTCTAAAAAAGTTTTATTACCTTTTGCATATAAATAAATGTTGTGAAAGGGTGTTTTTATATTACAATGCACTTGCCTAGCATAGAGACACACGACTGGAATCATTTTTTTGTGATTCGATTCGTATGGTTCCAGTAAGTATTTAGGAAGATTCGTTTATATTTTCCCATACCCTGCAAACTTGAACGCTATATTATTTAAAAATTGAACGTTGAATTATGTATATTATTTACAAATGTATTATTTCAGTTTCATTTAATAACTTACAGGCTCTAGTTTTTTTTTATGAATGACTCATATCATACTCGGAAAATATTGAACCGTTCCATCTACTCCACCACGGGCTGTCGCGTCCATTGAAGAAGAAGCAATTTAAGCTATGACTTTAACATTTGACACTTCGAGTTTTCATATGAGGCCCCTTTGCTTGAAGCTTGTTTCTAAATATATTTTATTCATACAATTTATATACTATTAAATGGAATGCAAGGGTATTTTTACATTGCAATTTCCATGGCCTAGCATAGAAACACGACTGGAATCATTTTTTGAGATTGATACGGTTCAAGTAAATTGTTAGGAAAATTCGTAACAAAGAAGATTCTTTTTTATTTTCCATATCATGTCGAATTCAATTCGAACTACAACTGCAAACTTGAACGTTGTTCGTTATCAAATCGTTTGGCGTATCAGTTTCCATTCAATAATTTACTGGTTCGATTTTTTTTTCTATGAGTGATACGTATCATACTCGAATCATATTGATCCCATCAGTATACATCAAGGCATCAGTTTCCTAAATCTACATTTTTTCATTTTGTCTTCTATACTTTAAGAGAAGAGGAGGGATAACGATTTTTCGGCTTTCTCTAAGTATATTACCTATTTAGTGTCTGTGAGTGAATTATAAAACTCAATATTGTAAATTAAAATAAGAAATGATAAACCAATATTTATCATCAAAATACATTGGCAATTATTGTTTATTAATGCTTTGTTAATATTTGTTTGTACCATTATTAATGGAATCCAATGACAGGACCATATCATTCATTCAATGCCATCCATAAAATGATTTTTCTTGAAATTTTTGTTGACTTACATATTAACGATACCTTGGCGACAGTTGCGGCAATAAAGAGCACACGCGCCAACCGCAGCTACAGATTTGGCGGTTTTTATTATTCAGTTTTATATTAGGCTGTTAGATTGGCGACACTTAAAAACCGCCAAGTTTGTCGCCAAGGTATCGTTAATACGTAAGTACCTTTTGTTGAAAGTTGTATGTAATTTATAAACAAATGTTTATGTCTCAATTGATTTTAAAGAAAATATAATTAATTTTCCTTTATAAATAGTATTCTTAAACATATATGGACAGCATTGGAAAACTGATTGCATATGTTTGAATGCACTGTGAATAAATGATTACAATACTCTAACAAATAATTTGAATTTTTACAAGAAAAAAAAATTCAGTCTTTAAAACAGAATTATGAATTATGTCTGAGTTAGAGACATTATAGTCTTAAAAAAGATATTAAAAACTGCAATCTTACTGTTATATTAGGAAGTACATCTCTCATACATTAAAAAAACGAACCAAGTCAAAATGGGAGGTTTTTTTTTTTTTTACCGGAGAATTTACTTTTTCTATGAAATTGGGGAAAAAAAAAATGTAAAGCTCAAATATGTTGCTATTATAGAAAAGATTATGTAACGTGAAATAATGGTTAAATAAATGCTCATTATGATATGAAATCACTTAATTTATGACTTAAAATAGTGAAATTTTTTCGAGTGATGTTTGATATTGTAAGTGAAAGATATGTTCAGGGGATATCTATTATAACAAGAACTATAAAATCAACGAGATTAAAAGATTATTATTGCATTATAGAACAATCTTTTTATATGACATATGTATAAATTAATTATCAATTTATAGTACTTTTATAGTTAAATCAGTTTTATAATATTTTTACCAATATATTTCATAAATAATCTTAAAATAAATACTATTTTTATTTATTATCCTTTTTTACCTCAGTTCATTCATAAACTCTCGCAAAACTTCTATTCTAACTTGCCTAACATTCAAAATGAGCTCATTAAGCGTCTGCCTGAGTACGATATAAACAATCCCAAAAATTCCAAACGCCCACGCACTTCTTTATTAATTGCTGCTAACTCTATCACATGACATGTTTTATTTTTCCATAAAGGTTTATTTTATTTTTCCATGGCCTTCACTCTGTTTCTGCGCTTCGTTATATATATATATTAATATATTCATAATCTTTTGTTTATGTGTTTCCATTTACTTTTTGGGCAAGTTTCCTTTTGTCTACCTTGCTGCTGTTCATGCATTGTATTTGCTCCTCTTCTAAAATTTTTCCCAAGTTAGAGCTCTCGGCTGCCACCATGCCAAACCATCAACATCATCAAAGCACAAGAAAGGACTCACCAACATAAAGAACAGCTTCCTTTTTTTACTTTGCTGTTTCATGCACTGTATATTTTCCTCATCTGAAATTTTTTTTCCAGGATAGTGGCCTGCGGTTGTCACCATGCTATATCATCAGTATCACCAATGCCCAAGAAAGAAATCGCCACCACAAAGAGCAATTTTGTTTTTTCTACTTCGCTGCTTTCTCATGCACTATATATATCTCCTCATTTTATGTTTTACCCTGATAGTGGTTGCGGCTATTAGTGGTTGTAGCCAAGGAGCTTCGTTAAATACAAATTTGTTGCATCCTTTTACCTTTAGATTTTTGGTAAAAATATTGTACTTAAAACTAGCGTGACCTTCATATATAAAATATTATTATTATAATTAAAAATATAATCTCCTGCTAAAAATTATATTAAATATATAATGATATAAAATGCTGAAATTTTTTTCTTAGTGATGTCTAATATTGTAAGTGAAAGATATACACGTGATTGTGGATCTTATTATAACAGGAACTATTAAATCAAAGAGATTACTGTTGCATTATACAACAATATTTTTATATAACATTCGTATAAATTAATTATCAATTTATAGTATGTTGATAGTTAAAACAGTGTTATAATATTTTAATCAATATATTTCATAAATGATCTTAAAATAAAATTTAGTTATACTGAAAATAAAGCTATACTTTTTTGAGATTAACTATGTTGTTATTGCAAACTATTTACATATGTTTCCTTTTATTAATTAACATCTTTGCCATAAATCATTTTAGTAAAACATAATGTACTTATAAATAGCGTGACCTTCAAATATTAAATATGCATTATTATTGTTCAAAAAATATAATCTCTTGCTAAAAAAAGGCATATATATAACTTCGCAGTTAAATATTTTTGGATAAAAAATTTACCACCATTTTTCACTAATATGAGAATCAGAAAACAACTTAAATCTCATTTTCGACAAATATGCCAACTTTTATTTCATCAAAAAGCAATAACATGTTATTTAGCAATGCAACAACTGACAATGATATGTAAAGGAACAATAGTAATGAAAAAGCATGTTTACACACTCTATAATATTTCAATTAGTTCCACAAGGATAACAGAAGAGTTAAATAAAAAACACAACCTGGTCTTCAACAAACCGTATATTTCCGTTTCAGCTTGTATTAAACATACAATCACTTAGCAGATATCTAACAATGAAACACTGTATTAAATGGATAATGATATATCATTATCATGACCTATTACACAACCTGCAGTGAGGTTTCTCTCTAATCGTCATTGTTAGAGGTCATTATGAAAAAAAAAAGTAATAAAACATTCGATAAGAAGACATCAAAGATCTATTGTAAATTGGATTTTGTAACATGGATGGTATTAATGCGAAGTTTAAATTTCCCTTATAAAAGTATTTTAAATATTTTGTCATTAAATTATTCTCGTAAAAGATAATTTTTTTAAAGAGGATTTCAATTGTCTTTAAATGGATTGTAAGACAAAGGAAATGTTATTTCAAGAAATTTTAGTTTGTGTTTTTAAAATATTTAGGAGCTTTTATATGTAATTAATGTAAGTTGTATTTTTGCATTGTTGGTAATATTGCAAGTATAATAGTTGCCATATTCAAATTGGGGGATCATCCACTGGGGGGATTTAATTCTTTAATTTTAATAACATCAGCAAGTTAGAATTCATCCACTGGGGGATTTATTTCTTTCATTTTAACAATATCAGCAGTTTAAAAATTAAACAAATTTATGTATTTTATCAAATGTTACTTAACTTTTTGCTACTACTTTCTTTACTATAACTTTTACTTTAGCATACTTTTTACTTTTATGATATCTTAATTTCAAGAAACATTTTTCTACATAAAATGTACGAAAAATATGTTAAATGCTATATTTTTAAATGCTATAGTCTCAAATAAAACACACATACTACAGTGGACTGTAAACACCAAACGCATTCTCTCGACATTCACATTTCTTGCTCATTAAAACATACTCACGCGGAAGTTTAAATTAAATATATAAGTCGTTAGTCGTTATTAATAGTCATAAGTAAATAGATTTATTATTTAACAGAGAGTATAATTAATTATAATTATACTTCCTCTTTAAACGATGAAGTTATAATTAATTCCTCTGGTATAGGTTTTATATTTTCATTTTTAATAAGAAATTTCGCTCGTGAAACCATTTATATCCATGAGAACACATACTTCTAATAAATGGGTATCAAATATTAATATATTTGCACGACATCTTATATAACAGTTAAATTTTCCTTCTGATTCTTTGAAATATATTTCTATTGAAATCCATTTATATTATGTAATGAGGGATTCAAAAGTATTTTTCTGTAAATAGTGAAGAAATAAATCCAAAAAAATCAAAAACAGTGACAATGATCAAAACAGTAGATGATTTGATTAAATTCTTTAGATTCATAAAATGAGGGAGAAAAAAAGGAAACAGTTTAGGATTTTCAATATATCTAATAGCAATTATTAAAACCAGTCAAATAAGAAAATATTTAGTAGTAAAGGAAAACAGCAAAATATTTTTTTTTTAAACTTTTGATAGAGGCATAGTAATAATGAAATTTGAAAATTATGTTTTCCGATTAAAAATTGCATATAAATTTTATCAAAATTTAAAGAAATTAACAAATATATTGCTAACTTTTTGCTGCAGAACATAATAAAGCAGTTTAATATTTTAACGTAGAATAAAATTAGAAAAACTGCTAATATAATGACAAAATAAAAAAAAAAATTGTCAGATTTTTCTCTAAAAAAATAAATAAATAAATAAAAAGTGGTAATTAGAAGATAGAAAAAGAAAACAATTTAAAATGAAAAGAATTTATTAATAAAATTACATTATATATATATATATATATAGTCATTATGTTCTTTTTCCCATATAATTACATTTATTTAATTATAAAAATATTGTAGTCTATTCACAAAGAAAACTATACAAATTATTGTATAATCCATTTCACAGACTTTTACTATAATTTCACATAAAAAACAATAACAAATTTGACTAAGCAAATAAAAAATCAAAAAATATATTTTCAAGTCTTATTTTAACACTGCCAACATTAACCATAATTCCTGAAAAAAATATTTATTAATATCACTGAAAGAAATTTTTGAATCTAATATGTAAAAGCATTTTGATTTTTAAAAAATCACTCATTTTTTACCATCCGTATCTTAATCTTATTTGTATTGGAGTTTCGAACTTCTGATACCTCATCAAATGCAAATTATTCTCATTTGCCGATAGATGTCGCCACTCTGACATAAACAGCCAATCTCGTTATGCTGGTTGCAATCGTATGATTCGGAAAAATGGAATTTTCAGATAGTAAAATTACCATGTATGAAACTATAATTAATAAATAGTAAATTATACTAATTATTGAATGCAAAATGTCATTTTAAATAAAATCAATAGTAATTAAAATATTTATATCGCTAGTTGAATTATTTTAATATAATAATGTGTTTATACAATAATAGTTTGATTATAGGAATAATGTTCGTCAACATTTACAACGTGCTTTGTTATATAACTTGTTTGTATCTGTCGCATTTTCCTTAAAGGAAAATATCACTCAAATAAAAATTTTAAATTTTATTAAAATTTTTATTATCTGCTTTTTACTCTAATTTACAGTTATTTTTTTTCAAAAAATGATTAAACAATTTTTTAACTTAAATATTTGCGGTATTTAAAAGCATAAAAATTGTAACTTAAAAAAAAAAAAAAAAATTTATTTTTATTTTTGAAAATAAAATCTAAAATAATATATATTTTTTATAAATATAAATAGATCTTGTTTTATCAATGTTTTGTCTACTTTATAATTGAATTCAATTTCAAAAAAAAAAAAAAAAAAAAAAAATTTGAGTCAACTGAAAGATTTTATACAATTTGATGGAATAAAATCAATAATAGAGAAAAAAAAATTATCTAGAAAAATAAATAAATATTTTCAATTTTTGTTTACATATATATAAACTCTATATTTTAACTTATGTAAAAATTAGAATGAAACTTGAATTATTTAACATACTTTTAAATTAATGGATTTAACATATTTAGTTAAATATTTAAGCTATTTTTATATGAATAAACTGAATTTAATACATTGAAATGTGTTATAATAATAATTGTAAAAAACGTTTTAGTTTAAAATTTTAAACAAGTTAATAAATCAAACTAAAAAAATAATATAAACATTATTTAAAAAAAAATAGATAAACTAAATTGAATTTAAATCACTCAAAACTATTTTATATTTCACCATATATATTTTTTTATTAATTTTTTCACGTGCGTATCGTAAAGTAACTTCCAATGTAATAAATGGATATTACCTAGTTCTAGGTAATTACTTTGTAGATAAATGTAGAAATATAAACCGCAAATCTTGCTATTTCTCCAATTATAGTATGCAATTTTCTTAATCTGCAAACTAATTAATCAAAGCTAACAAAGATATGCAACAGAATATCATCTATTGAATGCTTAGTAGCTGACACAAATGTTGCTTAGGTTAATGACAAACGAATGCTTAGTTGCTGACATAGGTGCATGATGGAAATATCAAAGTAATCCATGCCAGTATTAATAGAGTTGTGGAATGTACATACTACTGAATGGTTCTATTTTCTTCTATATTTGATACTAATTAAAAAGTAATCTCTTTTAAAAAGGTAACTGACATCCGCTTACTATTGAACTTCTCAATTATCATCTCTGTACAACAATTTAATACGAGCTGTTAAATAAAGCCGACAACTTGGAAATATCTATGAACATCTTCACCCTGATTACCTCCATTTTGGAGTAATTATTCTTTCTGATAAACAAAATGTTAATAGAGATTTGTTTTTGGAAACAGGATCCATCATTAATGTGATAAGATATGATTTTGGAAGTTAAGAATTCATGCAAAGTTCGTGATTGTACATCATGTAATAAATAGGGTTTTTCCTTACTGCTTATATAATCGTTAATTAGGTTTCTTCAGATAGTGCTTGGATATTTTACGAATTGGTTTGATTGGTAAAAGTTTCTATTTAATAATTAAGTCATTCAATGTTAAATATTTATTTGCAACTATGATGGTGGTTAAATGTAAAAAAAAAAATAATAATAATAATAAAAGAAAAAGCTTTAAAAAATTAGAAGAGGTATAATTTTTTAAAATAAATATAATTTTCTAAGGAAATGAGACTTGATTGATTTAATAAAAACCAATAAATGTGATTTTAGGAATTTTATCCATTTTTGCTTTAACAAAGATATAATGATTGATTGCTATAATAATTTGAATTTTCCTTATAGGTAAAAAATTTTTTTAATTGTTGTGAGGCAAATGATTGCTAATCATAGTTTTTTTTTTTTTTTTTTTGAAAAATTTGGTGATTTTTATAGAGTGATAATCGTGGCGTTTGGCATGATGAATTCATAAATGTGATAGATTGATACATTTGACGATATTTATAGAGTGATCGTTATAATTAGTATGTACCATAATTCAAAATGTTCTTGTTTTTGTGATAGGAACAGAAAACCTATCTAAAATAAAGATAAAATTTGCATATTGATAGTCAAATAAAAGTGAACAATTAATTCCATTAATTATGAAAAGCAACCCATTAAAATAACAGTTGTAATAATTTAACGATGAGATTTTTATGAAAGAATGTAAAATTGTATCGTCTTGAATAAAATTCTTACGTGAATTTATTAGCATTCTAATTGAATACTATCTATATGTATTTTTGTATCGAATTAAAAAATATGGAAGATAAATATTAATAATTAAAAAAATATGGAAGATAAATAGTAATGATTAAAAAATATGGAAGAAAAATATTAATAATTGAAAAAACAAGGAAGATAAATATTAATAATTAAAAAAACAAGGAAGATAAATATTAATAATTAAAAGAATATGGAAGATAAATACTAATAATTAAAAAATATGGAAAAGGAATATTAATAATTAAAGAAATTCAACCTTAAATTATAAATACTTTAAATTTGTTTTTCAAAATACTATTTGGTAACATAAATATATTTTAACACGCAAAGACAGAAAATAATTGTCACTTTGGTACTAACAGACACGTTAAATCATAATTTTCTTTCAATTTCGGCAAAAAGAATTACCCCACAAATAATGTGCACACAACTTTTGTTTTTCTCCCATCAATTATCAACTAACCAACCATAAGCACAGTGGCTTTTCCGAGAACCGAACCTGTCGCATGACAAAGTTATTATTCATTCCTTGCATTAACAAACAGCTCACGCTATGCACTTAAATGCAATTTGCACAGCAGAAAAAGGCTAGAAATTATAGCGAGAGCGACTTTTAAGAAGAAGTTTTCACTTTCGCAAGAGCCGTCGATCGGCGATCTGTCCACACTTGGGCAACCATTCAAGAACCGGCGTGGTGTTGCGCAAAAAAGAAGTCGGTGCCAAGATTTGCGCAAGGCATCTCGGGAAACTTATTTAAACTAATTTATTCCGAAGTGTCTACCGTGAAATAGCTTGTGTCGCCGGGTTTTGAATTTCATTATCTATATTAGCTGACGTCATTATTTATTAAATCTGTGGATGTTTTGATTCGAGTGTTTGAAAAATCAATTTGCTTATGACGTACACGCATTTTATAGCATGCATTTTAGAGGTATTTAATAAACGAATAATTTACAGTCGAAAAGAAAAAAAAACTTCTCACTAATTAATATAGATAGCCATTGAATTACACATGTTTTATGCCAATGACATAGATTTTCTACATTGATCATCACATAGATTTCCATACATTGACCTCGTATTTCACATAGCATATCACAAACATTCCTTGATGGCCAGAGAAAGAAGGTTGTCTTGTTCATTCATTTCAAAAAAAAGACTTGAAGAGACAACTGGCATATTGTTGTAACAGAGAAAACCCATAAAGGTTTAGTTTAGTTTATTTTAAATTGTTGCTCTACGGTCATCTTGTGCACACGAGGTCTAAATAGACAGGACCTATAGTTTAAAGTGGATTCCGAACCACTCACAAACAACGATGCCACCGCCAGGATTCTAACCTGAAGCCTGTGGTGCCAAAGACCAGAGCACCAGCCACTTGGCCACCAGGCCAAAACCCGCCAAGGGGTCTAATTGTTCATGAAAGCTATCATAACATTTCAATACCACATGAGCCATTATAACCATCCCAGAACCACCCCACCAAGTTGTTTTTAAAGCAATGACAGCAATGCTCTTTGCTGATGGATTCAAACCTTCGCCTTACTGCTCAATATCTCAGTCAGACCGTGGATTTGCTTGATTTTTTTTTCACATGACTATAAATTAGGTTATGGCTGAGTGACTAGTGCCGTAGCGCTCGTTGCCACAGATTTCGGGTTCGAGTCCCGGTGTGCCATGGATGTTTATAGTGGTTCGGAATCCACATTAAATCTTAGGTCTCAGTCTAATAAGACTTTAGAGCGTTGGGCTGACAATCATATCCCGTAAAAACTTAACATGTCTCGAAATCTGGTAGTCGGCAGACGGCCTTGGTCCACCATAGGGTTGTTGCGCCACCGAAGATGATGATAAATTAAGCTTAAAGGAATTTAACTTATATATCATTAAAATAGATAAATTATTTGTTATTTAAATAGTTAAGTACAATATTAAGAGTGGAAAACATAATAGAAATGCATGTTATAAACAAGCTAACTCCCTGATACCACAGTCCATGTTGGACATGGCCGTTTGCCCACTGGTGGCTTCCGAAACAGGAGATTTTTTTCTTTTTTATGGGGTAGGGTTGTCAACCCTTCGTTCAAGAAAAACTTGTGGTTTAAAGTGGATCCAAACCACTACAAATATTCGTGGCCCCGCCAGGGATTCAAACCCGAAACCTGTGCCCTCGCTCTATAGTCATGGCTATAACCCCGCTGTATATCATACACGGCGATAAGAAATAGTGACGTTTAAGTGTAACCACCTCACATTTTTATGCCACACAAGAGAAAATTCAGAAAACTTCCATCAGGCAGCCTGATAATGACTTTATTGCAATAGAGATCTAATCTCCTCGTTTCTGAAAACAGGAGGAACAACGATGCCAGCTGATTCAAATTTGAGTCTTGCCCGTTAGCTGCAATTGCACGTTATGACAATTCTGAACCATTAGCTTATCGACTGATGTCATGTCGCGGTAAGGGTTACGACTACATTAAAGGACATCATTAACTACATCATTATTACATTTAAACGACGTCATTTTTCTTTTGTTTTACAGTTGAACTTCCATTTAGGAACATCTGAACAAACAAATTGCTTTCCCAAAGAACTATTAATTCTTCTCTACAAATAATATTGTTTTTTTTTAATTACTTCTTTTAATATTTTCCCCATTTCCGCAATGATTTGTTCCAATAGTGAGATAAAAAATTGCTCAATGGTAATGCGTGGCTATTATACACTGAAGTGACAAAAGTCATGGGATAGCAATATGCAAATTTTCAGATGGCAGTAGCATCGCGTAGAACAGGTATAAATGCGCAGTGCTTTCGCAGAGCTTTCATTTCTGTTCAAGTTATTCATGTGAAGAGGTTTTGACGTGATGATGACCGCACGACGGGAATTAACAGACTTTGAACGCGGAATGTTAGTTGGAGCTAGACGCATGGGTCATGCCATTTCGGAAATCGTTAGGGAGTTCAACATTCCCAGATCCACTGTGTCAAGAGTGTGCCGAGTATGAAATTTCAGGCATAACATCCCACCATGGACAGCGCAGTGGTCGACCGCCTGCACTAACGACCGAGACCGGCGACGTCTGCAAGAGTTGTAAATTCTAACAGACAAGCAACACTGCGTCAAATAACCACAGAAATCAATGTGGGACGTACAAGGGACTTGTCTGTTAGAACTGTGCGGAGAAATTTGGCTTTCTTGGGCTATTCCAGCAGAAGACCGACTCGAGTGCCTTTACTGACAGAACGACATCGCTTGCAGCGACTCTCGTGGGCACGTGAGCATATCGGTTGGTCCCTAGATGAATGGAAAACCGTGGCCTGGTCCGATAAGTCACGATTTCAGTTGGTAAGAGCTGATGGTAGGGTTCGAGTGTGGCGCAGACCCCTCGAAGCCATGGACCCAAACTGTCAGCAAGGCACTGTTCAAGCTGGTGGTGGCTCCGTAATGGTGTGGGCTGTTTTCATGCCATGGACTTGGTCCTCTGGTGTGACTGGACTGAACATTGACTGGAAATGCTTATGTTCAGCTACTTGGAGATCACTTGCAGCCTTCATGGACTTCATGTACCCAAACAACGATGGGATTTTTATGGATGACAATGCGCCATGTCACCGGGCCACAACTGTTCGCGATTGGTTTAAAGAACATTCTGGACAATTCCAACGAATGATCTGGCCACCTAGATCGCCGACATGAATCCCATCGAGCATTTATGGGACATCATCGAGAGGTCTGTTCGTGCCCAAAATCCTGCACCATCAACGCTTTCACAATTATGGACGTCTATCGAGACAGCATGGCTCAATATTCCTGCAGAAGACTTCCAACGACTTGTTGAGTCCATGTCACGTCGAGTTGCTGCACTTCGCCGGGCGAAAGGAGGGCCGACACGATATTAAGAGGTATCCCATGACTTTTGTCACTTCAGTGTATGTGTGGTCATAATTATGGGAATTGGCTAGGGCTGTGTGTTAATTATAACTTTTAACCATTATCATTTACTTTCCGTTACTTTTTTTCAACGTGAGTAAATTATTAGTCATTTAACGTGAATCAATTATTAGTCATTTAACGTGAGTCAACGATTTGGAGTGATGATAGCAGCAATTTATCCCATGGTAATCGCAAAAGTTCTGTCAATAGATTGGAGGTTATAATTCTGATTTTATTTTGAATTCAAAATGGTTAACTTTTTATTTGTTATTTATTTGTTGAAGACCACCAATAATCCAACTTTAAAGATACATATTTATACTTGAGAATAATTAATCAGACTTTTCGAGTTTCGATTGATTGAACATACTGCTGTGGCCAAAAAGTAAGACCAATTTTCAATTTAAAATTCCGGGGCTTATGGAATTTCAATTTTTTTCTTCTTTTTCAGATTGCTGTCAATGTCCTTGACAAATTGACGTCAAAATGTGTTTGAGTTACGCTTGGCTTTGTGAGACGTTAAAAAGTGATTTCAGCGATATTTGAAATGTTTGAATTAACTGAGCAAAAAACTTGCATTCAATTTTGTTTGCGGAAACGTATAGAATGTTGCAGAAGGCATTCGGTGAGCATTCCTATATCGGAAAGAAATGTTTACAAGTGGTATAAATAGTTCAAAGGAGACAGAGAACGCGTTGAAGTCGAAGAGCGCTCTGGTCGACCATCAATCTCAACCGACGAAGCTCACGTCCAAAAAAATCACAGAGTTGGTGCTTGCAAACCGTCGGTTTACAATTAGAGACCTTGCTGATGATGTTGGAATTTCAAAGGATCGCTCAATTCCATTTTTGGTCTCAAACGCGTCAAATCTCGATTGGTACCGAAAGCACTGAATGCGTCACTTCACACTACACTGATTCTTCGTGACTGTTTCGCCAAAAATGAAACCCATATCCTTCCACAACCACCGTATTCACACCGTGCGACTTCTGGCTGTTTCCTAAGCTTAAAAGACCACTCCGGGGACACCGTTTTGAGTCGATTGAAGAGACTGAACGTGAATCGCCGGGCGCTTTGAAGGCCATCCCTTTTTAGCATGCATTGAGAATTGGAAAAAAAGTTGGCATAAGTGCATTGTGTCGGAGGGGGGATTACTTTGAAAGCGATGAAATAAATTTGGAAGAATAAATAAAGATGTTTTGAAAAAAAAAAAAAAATTGTTCTTACTTTTTGGGCACAGTAGTACGTCATAAATTTCTCTTGTTTGTTCAGAAAATTAACTAATTCTTAAACTGATCATCCCATGCATACTCGTATCTCATATTTGTATCTTTTCAAAATACCACGCTAACTCGCGCGAAAATTAATTTTTCAATTAAAGGCTACCTTGTATTTTCTTAGACGTAAACGAATTCATTTGTGACATCGTACGTCTGGCGAAAGTCATTCTATCACGATATCATGTCATTTTACAGACATTTTGACACGATGTCCTTCAGTACCCAAAAGGTTGGCGTGAAATTGCATGTTAATTATTCCTCTTAACCATTTGCATTTACTTTCCGTTACTTTTTGCAACATGAGTAAAAACGAATACATTATGAGTGTTGATAACAGCAATTTATCGTCGCTCTGGCGATAAATTAGAGGATTACAGTTTTGATTCTATGGTGAAATCTAAATGGTTAAATTTTTGCTTCAGTTTCTATAATAATAATAAAAAAATAAAACTTCAAAAATGAATTTCCAATTTAAGGAAGGTTTGTGAAGGCAATTTATAATTTAGGTAGTGTTTTGGGAGGCAAATATCAATTTATGTAATGTTTTTGAAAGATAATTTACAATTTAAAATCTGATTTTGAAAGCGAATTTTCAATTTCAAGAATGCTTTTGAAGGAGAATTTTCAATTTAAGGAAAGTTTTGGAGGCGAATTCCCAATTTAAGAAAACGTTTTTGAAAGATAATTTACAATTTAAGAAATGCTTTTGAAGGCGAATTTCCAATTTATGCAATGTTTTTGAAAGATAATTTACAATTTAAAAAATTCTTTTGAAGGCGAATTTCCAATTTAAGGGTTTTTGAAGGCGAATTTCAATTTAGGGAACGTTTTGGAGGCAAATATACAATTTATGTAATGCTTTTGAAAGATAATTTACATTTTAAAAATTCTTTTAAAGGCGAAATTCAATTTAGGGAACATTTTTGAAGGCGAATTTCCAATTTAGGGAACGTTTTTGGAGGCAAATATCCAATTTATGTAATGCTTTTGAAAGATAATTTACAATTTAAAAAATGGTTTTGAAGGCGAATTTCAATTTAAAGAATGTTTTTAGAGTCGAAATTTGAATGTAGGGAGTTTGAAAAACAATTTACAACTTAAGAAATGCTTTTGAAGGCAGATTTCCAATTTAAAGAAGGTTTTTGACAGAGTATTTCCAATTTTGCTTTCAGGCAATGCTTTTGAAGACGAATTTCAATTCAGGAAAAGTTTTGAAAACAAATTTTCAGTTTAATAAAGGTTTTTGAAAATGAATTTTCGAAATTTATTTAATGACCTACAAATGTATAGTTCTCACACTTTTCGATACCTTTCAACCACTGCCATAAAGCATATTCTATATTCTAAAAGTTCTCTCTCACACTCACCACGGTTTTTATTTGATGCATATCTTGCTGCAGAAAGATTTTCATTTGCGAATATAAATGCCAAAACCCGCAACATCTTCTCTAACTGCAACTGAAATAAAAAATTAAGTGCTATTCAGTGAACCGTAGGCACGTGAGTTTGTATCTTACAATTTGCAAATCTGATGTTAATTTGGAGAAGTATCATCCTTAATATTTATGAGTGAAATTCTGAGAAACCTTTTTACCTGAGATTATCTGAATCAAAGTTCATTCCCATCGTAAATTGAATGCTGTCAAATGCCGAATCTTATTTTCAGCCATTGGGCTGAAGATAAATTTTAACGACGAAATGCAATCCAAGCAGAAAAAAGAAATACCCCATAAAGTCTAAGACAAATGTCAATTTTATGAGCATTCGTATGAAATATAGTCATTATTAGCTTCTTGGAATGATGGGATTAATTTCAAATCTACTTTATTTTCAGGTTTACGACTCGGAAAAATCACCAATACATAAAACGGAAAATTATGGAATAGAATAAAAAAAAAAAAAAATCCATAAAAATATTCTAAACGTTAAGTGATTTTTAATCGTAGATGATTTCAGCAAATCAAAGTCTAATTTAAAAAGAAAAACTAAGCATGTATCATTCGAACGATTTTACTTTTGTACTTTTTGTAAAAGAGAATCTATAATGATTTAAAAAATTTTACAATTAAATATTAATTAAGGTAGGCCATTTGTTTCCTGATATTATTTATATGTTATTATTAGGAATGATAGATATATAAGAAATAAATTTGATAAATAAAGACAATGTAATAAAGTTATATATCTATTTTATAATGCCTGATTTATGTTTAGTTGTTTTATATTAATGCTTGTGTTTAATAATAAACAAAAGAATATTTATCTGAAAAATATTTTTTTCCTTAATAACCAATTCTAAGTTCCTAAATCATTATAACTAACAACTAAAATGGTTTTTATGAATAATATTAAAAAATATAATTTTTATTATTTTAAATTATGAAAATATATTTTATAAATATCATACAATTATGAAAAAATCATTCAAAATTTGTCTTAACGATATCAAATGATCAAATATTCAAACTATCTCGTTAAAAAAAGGAATACATTTTCTATTTTTTATACTCTTCTCTTTTTATTTTATTTTATTATTCAAAAACAAGGTTTTCTATCAATCACTGTCAATTTCGAATCCAAAAAAAAAGTAATTGATTAAAAAATAATTTTAAGAATAATATTAAATCCACATATTTTTCGGTTATCTTTGATTTAAAATGTTTCCCTCAACAATTTTTCATTCCTGTTAAACAATTATTAAAATTGACAAGTTATGAAAAAGATAAAGAAAAATAAAACGACTTTATAATAAATAAACGACTAAAAAATAAAGCGACTTTATAATAAATAAAACGAATAAAATTAAATAAAACGATTAAAAATAAATCAACTTTATAATAAATAAAATGGCTAAAAAATACAACGACCTTATAATAAATAAAACGACCTAAAAAATAAATAAAACGACCTAAAAATAAATAAAACTATTAAAAAAATAAATAAAACTATTAAAAAATAAATAAAACTATTAAAAAATAAATAAAACGACTAAAAAAAAATAAAGTGACTTTTCTTTTTATCAATCGCTAATTCAGTCTTTTAATCATTTCGTTGAAACAATCAATAAAGAATAATTTTTAAGAACAATATTAAATCACTTTATTCTAAACAGTTTTTCCATAAGCTCTAAATAAATTCTAAAAGCTCTATTAAATTAAATTTCTTATATGTTCAATACAATGTATATTAAACATCTTTGTCATTCAATGCAATACAATACAACAATTTTTTTAATTTTATTAACACATTTAATAAAAATTATTTTCTAAAATCTTTTTGTTTATGTTTTAAATTTGATAGCTTTAATTAATTGTGCATCTAAATCAATAAAATGCAACGTTAACTTACGAACATTAAAAAAATAATAATTTAAGATTAAAAAACAAATTTCTATCAGAATCATCAATTTCGTCTTTTACCTAATAAGAAAATATTTAAATTCGCTTCGTTAGCTCTTTCCAAACCACTGAACCCGACAGAATTCGAACGATTAGCTGTCGCAATTTTATTCCTTTTTCCTTCAAGCAAAATTGATTCCATTAATCTTTCTCCTAAAACATGTTTTTGCATGTAACAGGTGGGCGGAAAAGTTCGTAGGCTGACAGATGGCGCTACTAGTATTAAATCCATATGATTTTTAGTTAGCCCTAATCTTCAAAGACACGTGCATAAATATGACGGCTGTTGCACTATTAGTATGTGAGTTACAGCATTTTTAATGAAGCAACTTTTGTTAGTTTGAAAAAATGGATAAAAAGGAATTTCGTGTGTTTAATAAAATTGCTTTTTGGGAAAAAAATACTATTGAAAAGGCTTGGCTTGATAAACATTATTCGGACTTTGCACCAGGAAAATCAACCGTAGAGAAGTGGTTTGCGAAATTTAAACGAGGCGAAACGAGCACCGAGGACGATGCACGCTGGACGCCCCAAAAAGAGGCTGTTACTGACGAAAACATCAAAAAGTCCACAAAATAATTTCTGATAACCGTAAAGTGAAGTTGATTGAGATAGCTGAGACCCTAAAGATATCAAAGGAATGTGTTGGACATATCGTGAATGAATATTTGGATATGCGAAAGCTCTGTTCAAAGTGGGTGCCGCGCAGAGTCCCAATCGACCCCGACTTGATGATTCTAAGCAGTGTTTGGAGCTCTTCAATCGTAATAAAACTAAATTTTTCCGTCGATATGTGACAATGGATGAAACATTGCGAGGCATTTCACACCGGAGTCCAATCGACAGTCAGCCGAGTGGACTGCGTGATGAACACTAAAAAATACTATAACTTTACTAAAAATGCTATAACTCACATACTAATAGTGCAACAGCTGTCAAATTTATACACGTGTCTTTTGAAGGTTGGGGCTAACTAAAAAATCATATGGATTTAATACTAGTAGCGCTATCTATGTGTTAGCCATGAAGACAGCCCCCCTGTTAAAGTCTAGCAATCTAGAAACTGGACATCCCCAGCAATAAAAATGCAACAGTCTTCCTCAAGAATGTGAAAAAAAATCACTGAAAATTTTATATTTTTATCTAATCTTATATTCTTTCGAAAATTTCATACTTTATAGATTATCCTGAAATCACCTTTTAGTTATATTTTCATACCAATTTTGGTTTAAAAATGTCATTTAAGAAAGAATTTTCAAAATGTGTCTCGCCAAATACAAATAATTTTTTTAAATTTATACAAAGGATTTTCTGAAAGTTGACTTTAGAATAACATATATTTAAGATAAAGAACTTTGATTAAAGCAATATTGGAGCAACTTGGTGAATATTCACATGGGCTTTGAACCATATGAGCTGGGTTCGAAACCTTATAAAGCCCAACCAAAGTGTTTCTGTGTTCTTCTATGTCAGTTTCGTTTAGTCAGAACTTTCTGTGTTTATGCTATGTCAGTTTGGTTTGGTTT
Organism: Caerostris extrusa; assembly: GCA_021605095.1. NCBI lineage: Eukaryota > Metazoa > Arthropoda > Arachnida > Araneae > Araneidae > Caerostris > Caerostris extrusa. Next base: position 3,152 of record BPLR01011966.1, on the reverse strand, counting down.
GCCACTCTACTGTCATTTTTGGGCTAATTAGGCAGGGTCCTATTGTTTAATGTAGATTTCAAACTACTTACAAGCATCCATGCCACAGCCGGAATTCGAATCTGAAGTCTGTGGTACCAAAGACCAGACCGCTGGTCAATTGCCCATTAGACCATATATGCCATGTCGGTTTGGTTTTGATTTGTCGCTGTACAGTCATTTTGTCCTCACTTAGGGCTAATTAGACAGGAACCTACAGCTTAACGTGGGTTCCGGAGCCCTTTATCCAAGCCACAGCTAGGATTCGAACCTTAAAAATGTGGTACCAAAGGCCACAGCTCTAGCCAATTGGTCATCAGAGACCGCTTATGCTGGATCGGAGATGGATGCATTAAATCAGATTGTAAAATATTCTTCCTATGGGGTCGACTTGGAAGAAAGTAAGATTCGAATCTTCCAGCTACCTTCCCAGAGGATAAATGTAGTGCTGTTTAGTCGGAACACTGGAGTGCAACCCTGATTAACTTTGAATCTGCTACATATTTTCCATTCTAGCGATAAATAATTTAGCTCTTAGAGCAAGACAGTCCAAAAACATATCAGCATAGTATATTGGAATCAATCTAGCAGCTTAAAATAATTAAATATTATCCACAATAAACGCATTACACACTCTATTGGACATACAAAAAAGATGTAGTACAAGAAAAGTAATGCATCGTTGCAAAACATCTCTTTTTCAATAACCTTTTTTTTTCTCTTTTAATACTTATTTAATAAGATTATATTTAGATTCTCTCTCGTTAGTTTTATTGAATCATTCCTCTTGAGTGAATCCTGGTGATTAAGTCCAAAGGTCAGTTGTGATTCTTTTTTATTTTCTATATAATCAAAACTAGATATTATTAATAATTATCAATGGCTATAAAATACTAATATTTTCCAACAATTTTAAGCAATCGTTAAGCTGATATACTCTCATTATTATTATAATCATTAACTTTTTGTAATCAAATCAAAATTATGATATGAAACTTCCAGCAATCTGAAGAAATAAACTAAACATTCTTATCAATAAATGTAGTTTATAGTATAAAATTAATACTATGTAGAAATCAATACACTGAACAATCTTATTATTAACTGCAATTTATAATAAACTTCTAGCAATTTGAAGAAACCAATAAATTGAAAATTCTTATCAATAAAGGCAATTTATAATATAAAAATTCTAACAATCTGAAGAAATCAATACTATACAAAGAACAATACTATAATATGTTTTATTTTTAGTGTACTTGTAATTAAATTATATATAATTATTACACGTATAAGTATAAGGTATCGTATAAATGCTTATGCATTTTGATTTATGTTCCATCTATCAACTTCAAACAATCATTAAATCAAATGCCATCATCAATACTCCATTACCGTCATCAATTATTCAGCGTGTAAGAGATATAGAGCAAAATGCAAAGGAAAAAAATAATCGTAACACATCTCTTTCTCTTAATTATTAATTTTCATTATTAATCCGATAATTAATCCATTATTTAAGCAATTCATTTATAATTTAATGCCTAGCATTTACGCCTATTTATTATTAAAGGTTTTTAGTTATAAAGTTCCATTCTTTTATATTTAATTAAACAACTTTAAACAATCCATAAATTAAATCCTGAACATTAAGATGTTGTAAATGCTTTTCTGGGTATGTAAAGGAGGTGAAATGAAATCAAGAAAAAAATATTTTTATAATCGGTTTGGGCTAATATACAGGTTCCGCATAAAATTAAAATGTAATATAAGAATAAAAATACTTAACACCATTTTTTTTTTTTTTTTTTTAATTTCAAAACGATTCTTGTAGAATTCCAAACGATTTTCGTTTGTAGAAAAATCTCAATTTCACTTTGAAATAAAATTACTTTGCTTTCACCAAACGATCTTTTAGAATAATTTTGTCAATATTTAATTATTTAATTATATAATTATTAGCAGGTGAAAGAAATTTAAATAAATATTAAGCATAAGGTCATAAAACAAATTAAAAATATTATATATAAAAGCCCGCGAAGAAGTTTAAAACCAAACCAATAAGAACAGCTCTTGACGAAATTTTAAAAAACTAAATAAACAAATAAGAAAGGTTTGAAGATTAATGTCAAGAAGACAAAAAAACAAAAAAACAAAAAAAAAATCTTGCTATCCAAAGAGAATACCAATAATTTTTATGGTAGAAACCATGCTCAATTATTTACTCTTGAGGTGAATCCGGGTGATTAGCTAATGCAGTTATTCTTTCATTCTACATAATAAAATGAGATATTTTTAATAATAATTATCAATCTGGTTATAAAATACAAATATTTCTAACAATTTTTAAGCAATCATTAAACTGATAACACATATCATTATATTGATTACCCATAAACTAAACATTATAATATAAAAGGTAATAAATGCAATTTACATTACAGAAATTATAGCAATCTGAAGAAATCAATAAAGTTGAACAATCTCATTAATAGACGCAAACTATATAATAAAACTTCAACAATCTGAAGAAATCAATAAATTGAACAATCTTATCAGTAAATGCAATTTATATTATAAAACCAACAACAAGAAGAAATCAATAAGTTGAACAATCTTATCCAATAGATGAAATTTATAATATCAAAATTCTGGCATTCTGAAGAAATGAATAAACTGAACACTGTCCAATAAATGCAATTTATAATATAAAACTAATAATCTGGAAAGAAATCAACAAACTTAACAATCTTATCAATAAATGCAATTTATAATATAAAACTCACAATCTGGAGAAATCAACAAGCTGAACAATCTTATCAATAAATACAATTTATAATATAAAACTCACAATCTGAAAGAAATCCAACAAACTGAACAATCTTATCAATAAATGCAATTTATAATATAAAACTCACAATCTGAAGAAATCAACAAACTGAACAATGCTATCAAATAAATGCAATTTATAATATAAAACTCACAATCTGAAGAAATCAACAAACCCGTTTCAATCTTATCAATAAACGCAATTTATAATATAAAACTCACAATCTGAAGAAATCAACAAAGTGAACAATCTTATCAATAAATGCAATTTACCAATATAAAACTCACAAAGCTTAATACGTAAG
>BPLR01011965.1:0-18693 GCA_021605095.1 Caerostris extrusa | reverse complement strand
GTAATAATTTATTTTAGGTATTTTTTCATAATTTTTTACAGGAATAACTTTTAATTTGTCATTTTTTTCATTTAATTATAAGTTTATTTACTTAGAAAATAGTCATAACTATATCTTTATATTATTGGAAAAAAAAAGTATCAATTTATGCATGTTTTATTTATTTCTAATCGCATAAATAAATATGATAATAAAGAGTATACTGATAATATTTTTTTTTTTTTTTTTGTACAAAAGGAAAAAGAAACAAAAAAAAAAATTCTAATTTTTAAGTACCTACTGAAATTATTTATTAATTATTATTCATAACTTCATTTATTAATATAAGCAATAAAATCATGTTGTACATTTAATGATATTTTGAAACTAATTTCGTAATTGATGCATCATTAATTTTAGTTTAAAATTACACTTTTTTTATCTTTTAAGTACCTAAACTGAATTTTGATATATCTCCATGTTATTGCTGCTTTGCCACAAATTCGTAATGCAGATATATATATATTTGTTTTCATTTCTTTTAAAAAAAATTTAAATTATGCTAATTCACTAAACAATATATTGAAAGGTTTTTATTTATTCTGATGAAACTTCAATTTCTCAGAAATGTGTAAGTTTTCAGAGTTTCATTTTTGATATAAGTGAGTAATATTATTTTTCATTTAATTAAATTTTTAATAGTTTCCTTCAAACCGGTATTGTTTATATAATAAATATATTACTGTTGTATTGCTTCAAAGGAAAAGAAGAATTTATATAGTTACATATTAATGCTTATCCATTGATGAACAATTTAGATTTTTTTTTTTAAACCTTTAAGTGAAATGAAGATTATAAAAATATGTTTTAATAAAATCCTATTTTGGCACTATATGATGTTCTCACTAGTTTTAAATAAAGATTTATATTGAAAGTACTATTAAAAATATTTGAAATAATTGCAACATTTGTTTCAATATAGAATAAAGTTAATAATTTTAGTTTTGATTTTTAATTTACTTTTGTATAAATTTCTGCTGCCTACCATTTTTCTTATCCTTAAAAAAAAATGATAAGTTCAAATCTATTTTCTATTCAATAGAAAATCATTTTTTCTGCAGAAATACTAAATAAATAATTTTATTCAAATAGCAAATGAATTGTTTTTTAATCTGAATATTTATTAAAATAATTTATGAATACATATTCAAATTTTAACAAAATTTATTTATAAATTATTATAATACTTTTCTATCTATTAAAAACTTTCTGAAGAATTTCATTTAAACGGAGAGAATAGTTAAAAAGTAGTATTTCTTTTACAAAAAAAAAAAAATATTTTTTATATTAAAATGTAATTATTTTCTCTCTTCTTAAAATGTAATTATTTTCATCTTTTTTTTCTCACAAATGGTAAAAAAATTTATGTTATTATTTTACCATTTGTGACACAATTTTTATTGTGAAAAACAACTATAATAATATATGTTTAGAGTTCACAGTTTGGTAATACATTATTTATTTTTAAAGTATAATATATGACATTCAATGTAACTATAAAAAATATATATCTTTATATTTTCGTTTATTTATTTAGTGTTAATAAGTAAATGTATATTATTTATAATCTTATTCCTATAGACATGGATATTGTTGCACAAAATGTTTTAGAGGAAGATCACACGACTACAATTAATATTTATAAACTGAATTATGAAGCTCTCATTTTTACTCTTGTTTTTTTCTTCGTCATTGTTGTGATGATTTTTTATTTGTGGAAAGGTAATGATTTACCATTGACAATCTTTGATTTCTCACTCTAGTTCTTTTTTTAATACACATTTAAAAATTATGAATTTTTTACTTTATTTGGAGTTAATTTATTAATGCTGTTTTCCTTCAGGAAAAAGAATAAAAACTATGAAACCGCCAGTTCCCGTGATTTATTATTTAGCTAAAGTATGATAAGATTATTTTTTATTGTAATAATTGTATATATTAAATAAGCAACACATTTTAAAAAAGCAGATTTTCAAAACTAAATAAATTTTCATATTTGATATCTACAAAATATACACTTGCCAGAAAAAGTCTGCGTACAAGCACATAGCAAATATTCAAGAACGAAAAAATTATATTTTGAAAATGATAATAATTTCATATTGTATTTATTTTATTCCTTACACAATTCATTAACTTTTCATAATTTATGAAATATAACACATGTTGTGTTTAAGAAATAACAATTGAAATAAAAAATAACACAAATTGCTACCAGTAAAAGTTTGCGTACAAAAAAATAAATATAATGAAATGTGCAAAACAAACTTCAATTAACTTTAACCACTTGCTCAGTTTTATTAGATAGTAGTTAAAATATTATGTTTTAAAGATTTGTGGCAAGTAAATCATAATGGATTTAAAAGGAAAGGAGATTACTCCTGAAGAAAGAAAGATCATCATAAAACTTAGAATGAAAGCAAAATTCTTCAGGAAATTGGCAAGATTGTTGGAAGAACTCATTCATCTATCCAAAGAGTGATCAATAATTACACTTCGAAATCTATAATCTCAAAGCCACATTCTGGACGTCCATCTAAGCTGACTGCCCGTGAAAAGAGATATGTCTTCAAGTCCGTACGTTTAAATCCACGTATAAGTGCCTTCCAGATTGCAAATGATGTTAGAGAGAGATTTAAAAAAATACTCCATGAAGACACCATAAGAAAAATTTTGAAAAAGGCTGGGTATCATGGCCGTGCCCATGGCTTGCAGGAAGCCACGCATATCATTTGTGAATAGGCAAAAACGTTTACATTTTGCAAATGAGTATGTAAATAAGTCTCCACAATTTTGGGAAAAAGCACAATTCTCTGATGAGAGCAAGTTTTGCATATTTGGCATAAAAGGACTAAGCTGGTGTGCAGAAAACAAGGTACGGCTTTTTGAGAAGCAGAATCTTGTGCCTACAGTTAAGCATGATGGAGGTGGTATAATGCTCTGGGGGTGCTTGGCTGCCAATGGCGTAAGTCGTCTAACCTTTATAGAGTCGACATTAAACCATATGGGATATATCAACATTTTAAAAGAAAATTTGAAACAGAGCGCACAGGACTTGAACCTAGGAGATGACTTTTGGTTTCAACAGGACAATGATCCGAAGCACACTGCCCATAATGTTAAGCTCTGGCTTCTGTACAATATCAAAAATCATTTGCATTCTCCACCATAATCGCCGGACTTAAACCCCATTGAGCATTTATGGGACTTGTTGGAGCGAAAAAAATTCGACAGCACAAGATTACTTCAAAAGAAATGTTAAAGAGGGATAATCACAGAATGGAATAACATTTCTTCTGATGAGACCTCCAAACTCGTCCATTCTATGCCCAAACAATTAACAGAGGTTCTCAGAAGTAAGGGTTATCCAACCACCTATTAAAGTTTAGTTGAAAGCCAATGGAAAGTATTTTTTAATGCTTTTTTTTTTTTTTCGTCTGTACGCAGATTTTTCTGGCAGCTATTTCTAATATTCCTTATTTTAATTGTTATTAAATTCTAATGAATTGTGTAAAGAATAAATTAAATACAATATAAAATTAATATCATTATTAAAACATGATTTTTTTTTTCAATTTTGAATATGTGCCATGTGCTTGTACGCAGACTTTTTCTGGCAAGTGTAAGTAGCTCTTAATTTCTAAAACATCAAAAACTAATTTTTGAAGAAGGAAGAAATCATACTTGGTCCTTGTAAGCATTATATTCAAGAAAGATAATATTGTAGGAGAATATGTCTATTGTAATATATTAATTTATATATTTCAATTATAGATTGTATTATGACTTCAAAATAATCATTACATTCTATTAAATACAACTCTAATCCTAATAAATATTACAGATTATTGAAAATGTGCATCATATTGACATACAGTTTGTTAACAATATGCCTTATGGTAATTTATTTATGAAGTTTACTTAAATTTTTAGACCGCTTACAAAAAGGAGCATGAAGAGTTATGTATGGCATTGATCCAAAAAGAAGAATATGACTTAAATTATACTAATTCTGATCTACAGCTTTCAACATTTTTAGTGAGTTTTTCATAACATTCATGTATTATATTAATGAAATGAATTAAATCTGAAGTGAATATAAATTTTACAAAGTATTTATAATTATGAACCCTATTTTACAGTGTGCTTGCCTAAGTGGTAATGCAGATTTGGTATCCTTTATGATAAAAAAAGGTAAACGAAATACAATTATCTTCTTCATACTCTTAATAAGAAAAAAATTATTTTTCAAATGCATTAGTACTTCAAATTTAAATAAGATTAATTATAAAAATATTGTTTCTTTACTTCCAGGAGCAAATGTGCACACTGTATCATCCTATGGAGACTCTGGTCTTTATCTAGCTGTATATGGATTAAGTTCAAAAACTTCAGATTTCAAAATCTTAGACATTTTATTATCTGCTGGTATATACACGTTATTTAATTATAATAATCTTGATAGTTAAATTTTTGTTATAATAATCATAAAAATTCAATTCATAAAACATTTTCTTGTGTATAGCTTATTTAAAAATAGTAGAAAAAAATATTTTTAGATTTTATTTTATTTGTAATTAGAATTAGGATATAATTTATGTAATAAAAATGTTCACTTTTATTATATTAGCCGTAAATATGCTTAAACTTTTTCTTTATTTATTGTGAAAGAAAATTTTTATTTTTATAAAACAAATACATTAGATAGTTTACATAAGTCTTATAAAAAATCAGTTATAGATTAGTGTATTTTTTCATTTTGTCACATAAAATTTTTAAAATAAAATCTCAAACATTAATTAAGTTTAATATAAATGCATACAAAATTATTTGCAGTGTTTTTAAAATACTTAAAATTTACCTAAGATTCTAATTGAATATTCATACCAGCAAAAATTAAAATAACATTTAAAATATATATATTTTTTATATTTTCATTTATTAAAACTTAATCTTAATTGTAATACTACTGTGCCCAAAAAGTAAGACTAATTTTTATTTTTCTTCCAAATTTATTTCATCGCCTTCAAAGTAATTCCCTCCGGACACAATGCTCACTAGCCTCACCACGTTCGCCTGAAACCGGTTTGACATCCACCGCTTCGAGTTGACCCACTTTCAATTCGAAGCGAAACTTCAATATCTTCAAGCTATTTCTGACGTTTCACTGTGAAGGGGTCGAAAAATTTTCTTGCCTGAAGAGTGAATCTTCAAAGCCTCTCGCCTCGGTGGAAACGAGCATTAACTCAAACACTAATGAATATTTTGTCGCAAAATTTTTCACAGATGTCAAGGACAACAACCTAAAATAGACAAAAAAAAAAAAATTTTTGAATTTCATATGCCCAGGAAATTTTACTTTTTGGGCACAGTAGTATACTGCAAATATTAATTGGTATGTGATATATCAAAGAGCCGCTGTATTTCAAATTGCTGTTATATGTGAATGCAATATTAAAAAAATAGTAAATATTAGTTTTTTTTTATCCATTTTATTTAAAGACTGTGCATTGGATATATTTTAAGCTTATTATTTATTGTAACGAGAGAGAAGTGTACTTATATAATAATCAAATAATGATGTCAAATGAAACAGTTTGAAATTAAATCTTTTAAATCAATATTCTTATATAAGCATAATGTGGTAAAAATTTAATAAAAAGTTGAAAATATGAAAAATCAATATTGTTAGATTTGAGAAGTGTATAAAAATATTTATGTATCAAACATTTCTTATTCTTTTATTTTAATTCTATGTAGGATGTGACATTAATTGTCAAAATGACAATGGATTTACAGTTTTGCATCTCGCCGGCTCAAAAGGAAATTTTTCACTTGTTAATTATCTTTTAGAAAAAGGTAATTGGAATTCTTTTCTCTAAGTAATTAATAAATTGCCTCACAAATTAGAATTTTTCTTTCAATCACTTTTTATCATTTTCTGATATCTTACAAAAGTAATAATTTCTCAAAGCAACACCAACCAACCATAAATAAAAATGCTAAAACAAGTCCAGCTAAGCAAAAAAATTAGGGATTTAAGCCACATTCACACACCGAGACACTGGACCAAGCTTGCCCGTCACAAACCTCAGATGTGACATGATGAGACTTGTAATGGGTTCTTTGGTGTAAATGTGATTTTAGGAAAAAAAAGTTTAAGCTACTTAGAAATTGTTTTTAAAAAAAAAAAGGTGATTGTATATGAATCAAGTTATGTTTTCAAACTTTGAATATAAAACATTTTCCAGTTTTTGATGCTACATTCATGTAAAAAAAATATATATATATATCGCATCAATTAGCAGGCTGTGTGGAAGTTTTCCGGGTTTTCACTCATACGACACGCAAATGCGGTGTACTTACCCTAAAAGCCCTCCAGAAAGGCTTTTGTCCCTCTCTTCATCACCCATCGTTGGCTGTTCATGGGATACATAAATGGTACATAAGGCCACCGATGTTCAACAAAAGAACGTATAAAAGTTCATCATTCGAGAGGAAAGAGAGCCGAATATATACCTTTACTAATCGAATTTGGGTTGGTGATATTTTAATACAGCAAAATAATTCTTATAAAAATACTTTTAAAACCGCAAAATTAAAAGAAAATATAAAAGCACTTCATCTTGTAAAGTATGAAACCATGGTGGATCTCGCACTCCCGCACACACACACACAAGTTTCATCCCATACGGAGACATCCGTATAAGAAGATGTGCAACAAACTTTTTGATCGGGAGTATATACGTTAATAAGGTTGACATTATTTATCAATTTTTAATTTTCGAGTATACCGTAGACATGCATTCTTTTTTATTAGGGTTCACTTTTATTTTCCAGGTGGTTAGCAAAGTTTCTAACATGATTATAAAATTCAGCAACAATCAGGTTTGGTGTTAACAAGGGGAAATGTAGACAAAAAAAAAAAAGGAATTGAAAAACCACGAACAAGCTGGGCTTGCAGTAGATACTAGAGAAAAGAAAGCGTTTAACATTCATTACTGATAAGGACCATTTTCGATTTTCCGGCTAAGTGTAATCATAATTTGGGAGGGAATTTCGAACAGAATTGGCAATGCTAGGAATGGAACTATAGAAATTGGAAGAAATATTAAAAATGAATGGCTGTAGACTGGATTTATTATAGAGAAAGAAATTTAGAAAGGGTTTATTATCCTCATTTGTGAAGTACCTCGAAAAAATTTCAGATCATTCTAAGGACTTGTTTCCAATGTTTGAATGTCTGCCGCGTTTGAAAAAACTGCAGATCCCAAACTGGACTCATATAAGTAATCGTGGAACTCATTTACAATAGCAGTGATCTCCAAACATTTTAGATCGCGTATCCTCTAAGACTAAGACGTGTCCTACAAAATATAATAGAATATGTATGATTGTGTGGTGAAAAAATTATTATTTTTATAATAATAAAAATAATTATTTATTTTAAACCATATGTGTACATTTAAATTATATTAAAATTTACATTTGGAATTAAAAATGAATGTGAGCATTTTTACTATATATTTTTAGTATTATCGGAGCAATTTGGTTGAATGTCTTCCGGGTTAATGCAGTTCGTAGATCTTGATCTAACTTTAATTTATATCTATATTTGATTTTAGTTATGGCAAAAAACGCTACTTCATACTGGTAAGAGAACTTAAGATTGCCATGTTACTTAATCTTGATATTCGATTATGAAGAGACTTTGGATTGTAACGTTGTTCTTCAGATTGTTAACGTTGCTTTTTGACGTAACCCCCGCCCCTATCTATAGTTAATTAAAGATATTGCTTTTGCGCATCCTCCGTGCTGCAGGTACCGCATTTTAGCATAGATTATTTTTTATTAAAAACAAAGAGTTCATAGTTTCTAGAAATAAAAAAGAATAAAAATTACTATGGGTTCGTTAAAATTATTACGGAAGTTGTTAATATGGGTGATGTAAGTTAGTTTTCTGCAGTGCGTAACTTTCACGTACGACAGAAAACTAACCTACTAGTTTAAAGTACTTGATTTGAAAAACCTCGAAGCATTATTATTATACTATAAATAGAGATATTAGAGTTATATTTTCTTTTATAAGTAAAAGTACTGCGTCATTTTTTTTCTCCATTTAGTTTGATTTTTCAACTAATGAGCTCCAGATTATTAATGTAACTTTGGCGAATGTGCGTAAGGTAATATGAATTCTTATCTTGGCAGAGGAGAGCCGTGTTGTCCATGTAGATGTAGAGCTTACTTGTACATTGTTATATTGAGGAATATCGTTTATAAAAGGTTTTAGGAAATACACATCAAACATATCTTACTTTATGTATTTAGAGAATACGCTACTATAACCGACCCCAGTTTGTTTAAATATAAGATATTAAATTTTAATGAAGTAAAATATTGCAATTTCAAAAATTAAATTAAATTAGAAATAAAGAAATATTTTTGTATTTCTAATGAAAAAATTGAAAAAAAAAAAAAAAAATCCTCCTCTCTCTCTCTCTATTCATTTAAATATTACTAAATTAACAAAAGAATATAATATTTATTGACACGGTAATAAGTTACAAAACGATGTTGTTATAAAAATAAATTATGAAGCATTAATATTTCTATTCACTTTTAAATGTATTACAATAAAATATTGTCTCATTAAAACTTGAGTAATGATTTGTTGTAATAAATTAAAATTACATTTTTTTTATTTAATTAAGAAAGAACTATTAGACTTTTTTGTAATTTTTGGCTATGCATAAAATAAAAATAAATAAAAAAATAATTAGATAAGTTTAGTTATGTTAAATTATGATTTTTTTAATTAGATTTAGGGGGAGAAGACATCTACAGACAAATCTTCTTTGTTCTCTCTCCCTTTATATATATATAGAGAGAGAGAGAGTACATTATACTTAATGCTCAAATGTGTATTATAATTTTTTTTCCCTATATGCGTTTGTGAAATATCCTATTTCTGCTTTTCATTCATTTAGGTGCTGATCCAACTATAGCATCAACTGATTCAGTATTGCCATATGACATGGCAGTTATTGAAGGTAAAGTGTAAATTAAAAAGTGTGATTATTAGCAGACGTAATTAGAATTAAAGGGGGGCAGAATGGCTAGCGCTCGGTACCACAGGATTCGGGTTCGAGTCCCTGCGGTGCCATGGAAATTTGTAGTGGTTAGGAATCCACTTTAAGGCAAGGTCCCGGTCTCATATGACTGTAAGAGCATCACGGAGCCAAGTCAGACTTCTACCCATGGGTGCTCCATCACAAAAGAAGCTGCCCACTTTTTCCTCCATTCATGAGTAGTTCACTCATGGGATATCCGTCCCACACCGAGGATGAGTCACACACAAATATTTCTATCCATATACGGGCTTATGAAGATCGCAGATAGCCTATATTCGCTGTAATTCGTCATCATCTGTGGCGCAACAGCCCCGTGATGGGCCAAGGTCGTCTGCCAACTGGCAAATCCAAGGCCTACCATGGGGCTGCCGTGCCATTAAAGAAGAATTAGAAATAAAACATTACCCTACTACAGAAAATGAAATATCACTCGATATTTTTAAATTAAATTAAACATGATAATATTAAAGTACCAGCAAACTTTTTATATGGAATTCAGAAGTGGAATATCAAAACCATATTAAAAATAATTTTAATCTCGAGCACAAAACGTTTTGTAACGGTTAAAAATAAAAACATTAGATTCAAGCTATAACACCCCCAAAAGCAAAATATCAAAAATAGCGCCAGACGCGAAAAGAGCTCTGATGTTATTTTTTTCAATTCCTTCTATTAGCTCACTCTCTCCCTATATATATCTTGTTCAAATTTTCAATCGTTCATAAAATACTTTTTATTCATCCACTCACGTTCAAATACATTTTTTTTTTTTTTTTAACTTGTAGTGGATGACACTTGATGTTGATGCAGTTTTTTCAAATATTAATTCAGTAATTAAATTTAATTAATTCATTTTTAGTTTTTTTTTTTTTAGATTTAAGTTGCATATATCTACCAACAGATAGCGCCAGATAAATTTTAAAAAAATAAATGAAAATTATTTATGAAGTACTTTCTGCAATATAATGGGGAAAAAAGGAGGAATTGCTTTAAAATTTTTTTTTTTTTTTATATTACTTGTTTATTGGTAATTCCTAATTGAAAGTTATTAGCGCCATCTGGTGGCAATAAGTTTTTTTTATTTAATTTGAAAACAATAAGAATTTTTAAAAATAATAATTAGGGCTACGCACACATTCCATTTCAAAACACTTTCATAAAAATCCATTTTTTTTTTTTTTTTTTTTATCAAGTAACAAAGCCCTGTCACTGTTAATAAAATAAGTTATACAACGACATTGTTATAAAAATAAATTGTAAAACTCATATAATTCAGTTCTTTTTTTTTTTTAAAGTAGTATAATAATATGTCTTCTTATAAATATGTAATGCATTGTTATAAAGCGTTAAAGTTACAGTTTTTATTTAATCAAAGAATTGAATTGAATTATTTCATTATGTACCAGATATAAAAATAATAAATTGAGAGCAAAAAATTACTAAATTGAAGTTATGCTAATATAATATCTCAAAAATAGCGTCTTATTTTATTAAAAATAATGGAAAATCGTACAGAAGATTTATCTATGGGATAAAAAAAGTATTCACCAAAATTTTCCAGGGAAATTCAGCAAATAAAGGTAAAATAAACAAATAACTCCAGATAGGAATATATATATCATTAACCATCAAATCACTTCCACTAATGCCCCACTCAAATTAGCAATTTGTTCATGCAAGAACCATGCAATGCAAAATCTGAAATTTTTTTCTCACATATACACTGAAGTGACGAAAGTCATGGGATACCTCTGAATATCGTGTCGGCCCTCCTTTCGCCCGGCGAAGTGCAGCAACTCGACGTGGCATGGACTCAACAAGTCGTTGGAAGTCTTCTGCAGGAATATTGAGCCATGCTGCCTCGATAGACGTCCATAATTGTGAAAGCGTTGATGGTGCAGGATTTTGGGCACGAACAGACCTCTCGATAATGTCCCATAAATGCTCGATGGGATTCATGTCGGGCGATCTAGGTGGCCAGATCATTCGTTGGAATTGTCCAGAATGTTCTTCAAACCAATCGCGAACAGTTGTGGCCCGGTGACATGGCGCATTGTCATCCATAAAAATCCCATCGTTGTTTGGGTACATGAAGTCCATGAATGGCTGCAAGTGATCTCCAAGTAGCTGAACATAAGCATTTCCAGTCAATGTTCGGTCCAGTCGCACCAGAGGACCAAGTCCATGCCATGAAAAAACAGCCCACACCATTACGGAGCCACCACCAGCTTGAACAGTGCCTTGCAGACAGTTTGGGTCCATGGCTTCGTGGGGTCTGCGCCACACTCGAACCCTACCATCAGCTCTTACCAACTGAAATCGTGACTCATCGGACCAGGCCACGGTTTTCCATTCATCTAGGGACCAACCGATATGCTCACGTGCCCACGAGAGTCGCTGCAAGCGATGTCGTTCTGTCAGTAAAGGCACTCGAGTCGGTCTTCTGCTGGAATAGCCCAAGAAAGCCAAATTTCTCCGCACAGTTCTAACAGACAAGTCCCTTGTACGTCCCACATTGATTTCTGCGGTTATTTGCCACAGTGTTGCTTGTCTGTTAGAATTTACGAATCTTTGCAGACGTCGCCGGTCTCGGTCGTTAAGTGCAGGCGGTCGACCACTGCGCTGTCCATGGTGGGATGTTATGCCTGAAATTTCATACTCTGACACAGTGGATCTGGGAATGTTGAATTCCCTAACGATTTCCGAAATGGCATGACCCATGCGTCTAGCTCCAACTAACATTCCGCGTTCAAAGTCTGTTAATTCCCGTCGTGCTGTCATCATCACGTCAAAACCTCTTCACATGAATAACTTGAACAGAAATGAAAGCACTGCGCATTTATACCTGTTCTACGCGATGCTACTGCCATCTGAAAATTTGCATATTGTTATCCCATGACTTTTGTCACTTCAGTGTATACTGTGCCCCAAAAGACCAATTATTATTATTATTATTTTTTTTTTTTTTTTTTTTTTTGAAAAACTCTTTATTTATTCTTCCAAATTTATTTCATCGCCTTCAAAGTAATCCCTTCCTGACACAATGCACTTATGCCAACTTTTTTTCCAATCTTCAGTGCATGCTAAAAAAGTCATCAGCAAGGATGGCCTTCAAGGCGCGCGGCGATTCGCGTTGAATCTCTTCAATCGACTCAAAACGGCGTCCCCTGAGTGGTCTTTTGAGTTTAGGAAATAACCAGAAGTCGCACCATGCTAAATCAGGTGAATTTGGTTGTTGTGGAACGACATGGGTTTCATTTTTGGCGAAAAAGTCACGAAGAATCAATGCAGTGTGAGCTGGCGCATTCAGTGTTTTCGGTACCAATCGAGATTTGACGCGTTTCAGGCCTAAAATGGAATTGCCCGATCCTTTTTGAAATTCCAAATTCATCAGCAAGGTCTCTAATTGTATATCGACGGCTTGCAAGCACCAAATCTTTAATTTTTGGACATGAGCTTCGTCGGTGGAGGTTGGTAGTCGACCAGAGTCGTCTTCGTCTTCAACGCGCTCTCTGCCTTTGAACTGTTTATACCACTTATAAACATTTCTTGCCGATATAGGAATGCTCACCGAATACCTTCTGCAACATTCTATACGCTTCCGCAAACAAAATTTAAAGCAAGTTCTTTTGCTCAAGTAATTCAGACATTTCAAAAATCGCCGGAATCAGTTTTAGCGTCCCACAAAGCCAAGCGTAACTTAAACACTAATGAGTATTTTGACGTCAAATTTCACACAGATGTCAAGGGCAGTGCCAACAACCTAAAGAAAAAAAAAAAAAAATTAAAATTCCATTTGCCCCGGGAATTTTAAATTGAAAATGGGTCTTACTCTTTGGACAAAGTAGTAGTATATATATAGAGAGAGAGAGAAATTTTGAATTGCGTGGTTCTTACATATATATATAGTAAAGGAAGAGATCAAGATTAAATTTTAAACCTG
This sequence comes from Caerostris extrusa, assembly GCA_021605095.1. Classification (NCBI taxonomy): domain Eukaryota; kingdom Metazoa; phylum Arthropoda; class Arachnida; order Araneae; family Araneidae; genus Caerostris; species Caerostris extrusa. The sequence continues at coordinate 5,580 of BPLR01011965.1, read as the reverse complement.
AATATACATATATTATGGAAAATGTGATTAATCGGTTACTATTCATAATCTCCGGTAATTATGCATAATCACAGTATTTATACAGCAACATATATATATTCAGGTTAATATTTTTCATGTGTCGTCGTCGTTATTTTTTGTCTTATAATGGTGATACGATTAACAGTGAAAAAGTATGTTATATTCTTCTAATACACCATATACAAATGAAAATGCCTGAAATTAATATGCTATTTTATTTGGGTTTTTTAATTTTCTAATTTTTTTTATTATTTATATGCAGCACATTGTATATTAAAACTAAATATGTTTATTTGAAAACATTCAATTTAACCAATACTTTAAAAGCGTGTGTTTTTCATATTTTAGGTCATGAAGAAATTGCTCAATATCTGAAGAATAAGAGATGTATTCAGTAAAAGAGTGCAATAAAATAAATTAATTTGTAACTTTCATAATTTTGTATTTTTGAATTATAACAATTTTCATTCATTATTGACCATTATCCATCATAATATGAGAGCGAAATGAAATTTATTCTAAAAATCCTATTTAATTTTCCAAATATTGCATCTAAACAACAATTGCGTATTATTTATTACCTTTCCTTTCAAAAACTGGAGCAACTTTGGCTAATTGGGTAAATTTTTGATTTTACAATCGTTTTGATTCAAACGTGTTATAGATTTTCAAAGATTTAAAATTTCAAAATTGAATCCAATTTTCTGCTTGCAAATTATTTAAAATAAACTATATCATTAAAAAAAATTATAGGGAACATTTAATTCCATTGAGATATATTTTTAAAAATCTTCGCTAGTGCCTTAAAAAAACGTTGTTGTTTTCGGATGACGGACATTTTGCACTTACTAATGCAATTGCAGCCATGTAACACATTCAGCGTTATCTTAGGTTCTACACAGCAATTATATATTTGGATAAACAATGCCAGTGACAGTATTTAGCAGTTCGTGCCCTCCTTTTTACATAGCGGCCTGATGGCCAATTGACTAGCGCTCTAGCCTTTGGTACCACAGGGTCCAGATTCGAATCCTGGCAGTGACATGGATGTTTGTGAGTAGTTTGGAATCGTAGTTAAACTGTTGGTCCCTGTCTAATTAGCTCAGAGTGTGAAAAAATGTACATAGAGCAACATACCAAACCAACGGAGGACTTTCCGGCGTACGCGTTTACCGTACCCATTCCCGGGCATAGACATGAAAGGTTTTGCTTCTGGGACTTGGTTTCCCTTGTTCGAGAACTCAAGGCTCTGTCAAACGCATCTTGTTTAAGATAAAATATTCTATTTTAAACTATTCTGATGTAATAATCAGTGTTACATCAGGATAACTTAAATCAGATTCAGGATTATTCATATCTTTGTTAAACCGCTCCCACATTAACTGGCCTGAATGGCCGAGTGGCTAGCGCTCGGTACAACAGGTTTCGGGTTCGAGTCCTGGCAGTGCCATGGATATTTGTAGTGGTTCGAATCCACGTTAAATCGTAGGTCCCTGTCTGTTTAGACTATAGTGTGCACAAGATGACTGTAGAGCGACAAACCAAAACCCACATTAACATGCGAAAGCCCCCCACACGAAACCATTTTGCTGCGGTTAGGATGTCGGAAGTGCATGTTTGAAAGAAGAGGAATTACCGTTGGGCCTTTTGTCGATTTTTGGTCACGTATCAAAGGACTTACAACCTTCCGAAAGTCGAATGAAAACTCTATCATAAATCTACGTCCAGACAGGTGTACAAGAGCCACTAAGTCAGTCTCACGAAACCAATTATAAATCGGTTTGACAGAGAGAGAGTCATGTGTCTCTGTCCCGCTCCAACCAGAGTTGGTTTTTTTTCGCACATGAAAGCTCGCGGACAGCATTTTCGAGCAGCTGCCATTCACAGCCAAAAGTAACGTGGCTTGTTACTCGCAATTAAGAGTTATTAGATGGAGACGCTCCCGGGGACCAGAACTACTTCCTCGACGCCGCTTAAGGTTTGGTTTGGCTTGTCGCTCTACGGTCATCTTCTACGCACCAGGGCTAAACAGACCAAAACCTACAGTTTAAAGTGGATTCCGAACCACTACAAACGCTTCGCATTACCCAGGGGGCGCGTGTAACTTGAAGATAAGCCACGGACGCAGAGTAACAATGCCCTCCGCAACGCTCCACGATCATATTAGAGCTGGACCTACGGTTTAAAGGGGATTCCGAACCACTACAAACACCCATGGCACCACCGGGACTCGAACCCGAAACCTGTGGTACCGAGCACCTGCCACTCGACCATTTAGGCCCACGCCGCTTAAGGAGAGATAAAGAGGCTTGGTTTTCGAATTGAAACTGCAACAGACGAACGTTCGGTCAAATCTGTATACGGCTTTTAAGTCATATCCATTAAGGGATGCGATTATAAGAATGATCATTTTTATAGTTTTGTGAAATTAAGCCTACAATTATCAAATGGCCTTTTTTTTTTTTTTTTTTTTTTTTTTTTTTTTTTTTTTTTTTTCATATTCGACATTGCTGTTCTGTCTTTCGGAATGCAGTCTGCTCTTCTTTGGCCGACGCATAAATGGACAAAACACCATATATCTACCTAATTTCTTGCAAAAAGTTCTAATGCAGCTGGCAACCACTTAGACAATTGTCTTTGATGCCTTAAGGCAAGCGCTGCACAGACGTTACTCACTTTGCATTACCCAGGGGGCGCGTGTAACTTGAAGATAAACTACGGACGCTGAGTAACAATGCCCCCGCAACGCTGTACGATCCTATTAGACCGGGACCTACGGTTTAAAGTGGATTCCGAAGCACTACAAACATCCATGGCACTGCCGGGACTCGAACCCGAAACTTGTGGAACAGAGCGCCACTCGGCCATCAGGCCCCAGCTTTCAATTTAATTGTTCTGAAAATTGCTTCAAAAGGGTGTTTTGAGGATGAGGAATTAAAATTTAATAGTTTCAGATCTCTCAGAACAACAGTTTGTTGTTCTTTCCCGAAAAACCAGATATTTAGTTAAAGTTTTAATCCCTCCCATCTTCAAATGTTTATTTTTATCAATATATTTAATAAATGAAATAACGATATTATAAATATATTTATATTAAAAAAATATTTAAAATTAAGTAAAGAAAATATAATTTTAATCGGAATATGTATTATGTTATTGTTATTTATATTATCTTTCAAATATTCTGTTTTATATGAATCTTGATACAAATTTTTTTTTTGTTTTAATTAATATTTTTACATATAAATAAAAGATAATATTAACCACATACTTGAAGTTTAATAAAAAATCAATTTGTGATATTAACAATTTTTTTTTTTTTCAACTACATTTTCGTTTAGTGAATTAATAGTCGTATGTATAATTATCATTTATATTAATTAAAAACAAAATTTAAAAATAAAAATTTTGATAAACAAATTTAAAATCAAAAATATTATCTGGAAACAGAAATTACAATCTAGCCAAATTTCAATTTTTCTCAGCTGGTTTCTGAAATCTGTTCACTTTTTTTCACTCAAAGATGTTGAATCCTTGGATATTTTTAAAAGTACCTGAAGGGGGCAACGGGCGTACCGGTTACGGAGTTGTGGTTTAAGAACCACGATACCTCCACATCTTAATTTAGTTAGAAAATCTGCACAAAATGAAGTTGCTTGAATTATTGAATATAAATAAATAAAAGATTAAAACTATTGAAAATTTAGGAAAAACATCTCTTGCTTGAGAACAATTAAAGCAAGAGATCGAAAAAGCAAAAAGCTATCTGTACAATTAGGAGTCCGTTGACGATGCCCAAAAAAAAAAGATTCAAGGTTAAAATTAAAATCAAAAGATTTTAAGAAAATAAAATAATATTAAAGGAAAATAGCATGCTTACATGCATAAAATGAATCAATTGAGCAAAATAAAAACATACAAAAAAAGGTCTTGAGGTTTGTCTGACTAATACGCCAACAGATGGCGCCATCAGTCAGTTGGGTTTACATTTGAGTAAAAACCTAGCCTGAGCTAGGAAAAATACAATTTTTATTTAAATACTTATAAAATAAGTAATATGATGCGTTATTAAAAGAGGGATGATACCAGAGCAGTAATAGAAAAGCTATTGAAAGTACCTGAATATCTTTGGGATCAAGTGATATTTCTTTGAAAGAGATACAAGTATTATAAATGGATCAAAAAATAAGTTAGTGTGAAAGATGTCTTCAATACGTTTCTAGAACATTTTCAAATAAATGTTCACATTCTTTTAAGATCCTTAGGCATTACCTCTTCAGATAGTCGTCCATTAGATAGAAATGTAGATGAAATTTTCGATTCATGTATTGATTTGTTCACTCTAGGGAGCATCTAGGGATTGCAATATCGGACCAAAAGCTCAATACCGGTATTCGGTATTTATTAGATCTTAACACCGGCAGTAGAAATTTTAAAAAAAGAAAAAAAAACACAGGTGTTTTTTGGTTTTATTTGCCAGTTTTATTAGAGAATGTAAATATCACAAAAAAAAAATTGTAACTTATAAATTATAACAGTATTTAATGAATCACCAAAAAGTAAAGGAACTTCTTATTTATTTAAATCATAAAAAAGTATAAATATCACTATTCAGTCTGTGGTACTATTACAAATTTTTGAAATGTGATCTTAAAAAACATAATGCATCAATTGTACTATCATTAAGCCTGGAACGTAATTTTGTGCAAAATTACCAGCTGTCGAAAACGCTCTTTCAGCATCTACGCTAGTGGGTGGTACAGTTAGCAATGCGATATACTTTTTCCAAGTATTTACCTCTAAATCCCTCCTTTTAAATAAATCTATTTCTCGTCGGATTGTTTTGGATATAGCTGATTTCTATATTGTATTTTGGTTTGTTGAAATTTTTTTAGTTATCGCCAATTCTAATTTTTGTTCAAGAGACAATTAATATTCACTATCGACATTAGTGTCATCATAATCTTCGATAACTGTACTGAATTCTTTTCTGAATGTGGATAGGTTTGTGGAAAATAGAATAAGAATAAGAATTTGTTATAGAATAAGAAATTCACAGATAAGAATTCTGAATTTCTAGTAAATACCGAAAATACGGTATTTAAACTTGTGAATACCGGTATTACAAAACTGTACAAAATGGTCAAAATACCGGTATTCGGTATACCGGTATTGCAATCCCTAGGAGCATCATATAACATCCAAAGTTTTTCATTCGTTCTATTGCAGAAGATGGCTCAAAGTTATGAATCAATCATTGTCATAGAGCACTTGATATAGCGATAAGAATGGTACGGCATTTTTTTTAATAATCTCGCCAATAGTTCTTGAATTTGTGTAGCAAAAGAACAACTCAGCAGTTTGTTTCTGTTTCAAACCATTTGATATGATCAGAATTATTTTCAAATGAAGTCTTTTTACGATGGGGAAAGTTCATCTGTAACTGTTGTAATGAAATGAGTTGGCTCTACTTCATTTTTTTTAATAAAAACAGAGGCTTTTCTTTTTTGCCTCTGCTATTACCTGCAAGGAAACAGGCATTTTTTTATTGGAGATCCC
>BPLR01011964.1:0-32787 GCA_021605095.1 Caerostris extrusa | reverse complement strand
CGTATGTGTTTGATTATGTTTAGATATGTAGAAATTCAAATTCATTATTAAATAATAATAACTTTTTACATTATTACGAAATTCTATGTAAGTGTTTAATTATGTAAATTCAAAATTCATTATTTAATACTATATTACAAAAGAAATTGTACATATGTGTTTAATTATGTAAATTAAAATTCACTATTTAACAACATTTGCCTTGTGCATATTATTGTTAGGAAATTGTACGTATTTAATTATGTAAATTTAAAATTCATTATTTAATAACATATTTTTGGACCTAATTGACGATTGATAGGACGATGTACTTTTTCGTACTAGTGGAAAAAGACCAGAAACCTACAAGGGAAGCCGAGTAAAAGTTCCTTTTCCGTTTATTTTAAGGATTTGAATTATCTGTAGCTGGTAAATCTTTCCATTAAAGGATAAAAAAAAGAATGGAGGATATCCTAACCTTTTCAATCTCATCCAATAAATGTCCATAAAAATTGTGAGAGAGGGAAAATAGTGAATTTCTCGTGGCACACGCTGTGATAACTTGCTTATCTCTGCTATATTTGCGCTCAATTGGCGAATGCCGTAAGGTCATATTGCCTTACATTAGAAACTAACATAAGAGATTATTTGATTTTCAATATAAATTTGTTTTTATAGCCCCTTCCCCCCTCCGAAAAAAAAAAAAAAAATTTTAAATTGGAAAAATATTTTTTTGCTCTGAACGTCTAAAAATTAAGGAAAAGAAAATAGAAAAAAAAAAAAAGTTTTTAAAAGAAAACTTACATTTGGATATTTATTTGTTCACTAATACATATCTGAAAAATACACTGTCGTTAATGCATCATGTAAAAATATCACAAAACCACAATGTTATTATAAGCTTTATTTTATTTTATTTTTTTCAAAATTTAAAAACAAAATTTGTTTATTTTTTAATTCACATTACCTACTTTCTTAAACTTTTTTTAAAAAATAAAATTATATTTATTAAAACTACAGATTCAACCTCAGAAAAACAAACCCAGTATGTCATATGTGGGCAAGCAATTAGCTTAGATTAGTTTGAACCACTGATTTTTATTTTTATAATTTGAAAAGTCATTAAAGTGCTATGCAAACAGCAAACTTGAAGCAACTTTTTGCTGGCATCAATTCACGAAAGAAATATGTGTATATAGTAGTTGCCGAGATCCTCAAACCAAATATAATTTTTCAATTCCTTCTATTAGCTCACAGTCTTTCCTATATGTATCTTGTTCAAATTTTCTTCAATCACGTTCATAAAATACTTTTTTATTCATTCACTCAAGTTCAAATACATTTTTTTAACTTGTAGTGGATAACACCTTGATGTTAATACATTTTTTTTTTTCCAAATATTAATTCAGTAATTTAATTAATTAATTATAGTTTTTTTTAGATTTAAGTTTCATATATCAACCAATAGATGGCCCCAGATAAACTTAAAAATGAATGAAAATTATTTATAAAGGACTTTCTGCAATAGAGTGAAAAAAAAAAGTGGAAAAATTGAATTTAATAATTTTTTTTATATTACTTGTTTTTATGCATAACTCACTTTTCATTAGTTGGCGTGTCTGAAGGCAGCTTTAGATTTTGCACAAACAGCTCAACTGTTAGTTTAGATTATCTAATTGATAAATTTTGGTAAAAATTTTGGAATATTTAGAAGCCTTTAACATTAGATACAGTTAGTAGTAATTATTAGATATACAATTTCCCTCAAAGGATACTTTAAAGCAAAAAACGACAGTGACCCAATGGATGTCCTTTGGCCGTTTGAATTGAAAGATTGAGCTTGGTTCAAAAAAAAAGAATCGAAAGAGAAACTGCCACATCAACGCCGGGCAAGGTAAACAGGAAAGTTCTTCCAATGGGTTTGAAAAAGAGTTAAAACCTTCTTAGATGCCTATTTTGGGTGTGTTCATTTCAAATTTTTATGGTAAAATGGGCAACGTCAGGTTTTTATCATATAGGCATGAAGAAATAGGCACTTTAGCTGAGTTTAAAGACGGAAGGTGCGAACTCTTAATATACCATTCATGGATATTGTTTGTTCCAAATTGTTGTGGTAAAAACGGAAATGCAGTGAAATGCATGCCCTTTTGAATTGTTATTATTTAAAAATTTTATTAATTTCTAACTTTGGATGTAATGATTTAAAAAAATTTCTTATATTAAAAATTAATCATCATTTCGATTCAAATTGAGCCATTTAAAAAAATATTCCCCACAAAATGAAATCTAGATGGGTACAATTCCTTTATGCACTATAAACATAGGACAAATGAGAAAAATGGCTGATTTCAAAAAGCATATATTGATACGAAAGAATTATTTCCCTAAAGGTGCAACAGGTAGGCAAGTTGCCAAGGCTTTAGGTTTGTCGCTCTGGTCATCTGTGCCCATGAGGGCTAAACAGACCGGGACCTACAGTTTAAAGGGATTTCGAACTACTAACATCCAAATCAATTACAATAACTTGCAATCAAGTTCGAACATGATTAGTTAAATGGTTTATATTTTTATTTTTTAATATTCATATTCTAAAATATTTCTTTATATATTAATCCAAACATGTAATTGTGTATTTTTAATACATATTCTAGCAAAAATCACGGGTATTTTATTACACTATATTATTATAAAAATTGTAAATGAAACTAATATCTCTCTCTCTGTATATATATATATATATCTGTATATATATATATATATATATATATATATATATATATATAATATATATATATATATATATATATATATATATATATATATATATATATATATATATATATATATATATATATATATATATATATATATATATAAGACTAATATTTGCCGATGGGTGATGCTGTGATAGCCTATAATCTTTGTGAGGATAATGATTCATATGTTTACTTTTTTTTTTATTAAAGTAGAGCTGAATAATGTTCCATTTTTTAATTAATAACTGAAAGTCTTTGAAAAATAATGATCATTGTGACTTATGACAATTAAATTGATGTGTGATATAGTAAGCAGTTAAAAATAACAATTGAAGGACTGTGAGTAGGACATTGACCTACGCATTCCTACTCTATTGATTCAATATGAAAGAAAAGGTGTGATTAACCCTCACCCCAAAATAAATGTTACTCCTGGGCAAGCCTGTTTTAAATTGCAGTGGCATAAACGGCCAACGATGATTCATTAAAATCGGGATGTCGTTGGAGTGGTAAAACGACTTAGCGAGTTCATAGACCTATGCATAGAGATATAAGTATTTCAGCAAAACAATTAAATCATTATATTATTCGGTAATTATACTAATTCAGTTTATTTTAATTAACTAATTAATGTGGTATAATTTTCAAGTAGAGAAATAAAAGTATTTTTTTAAAGTAAAGACTAGATTCTTTTTTCAAGATAAAAGTTACTGTTAAATTAGGCATCTTAAACTATTCGAAATGTATGAGTCAAGTTTATATAGAACTATATATATATAACGCATTTAAGAATTTTATTTATACAACGCATATGTTTTACAAAATGTACAAGATTTCTATGGAGTTGGGTGTTTAAAGATAAATTTAACTCAAAAATCAAAGTTATGAAATACAGTGTTTTTCTTTTAGTTATAAAAAGTAACATTCAACTTTTAAAAATATTAAATAAATTGTATCTGTTTAATGTAAGCTTGCATGTTCTAAAATTCATAGCAGGATTAAAATAACGTTGGTTAATTAATGCATGACTATTTAAAAAATGCTCAAAATTAAATTCATTATAATTTCGGTAACATCTAATTATAGTAGGTAAAATATATGCTTTTACACTTAAAATATATGTTAAAAACAGAATAAATATATGCTTTTCTTTGCTGTACATCGCTGGGCCTCGGGAATCGGTATGACATGAACAGTTCACCAATGCGTAATGAAGGGAGGAAATTGGTTTCCGAGAGGCATTTTTAAGGGCAACTGCTCCTCATTTGCGTGTCGCATGGAGGAAACTTCAGTAATTCCACCACGAAACCTGACTGTCAATGTGAGATCTCCATATATTCTATCTAAACTACCAATAAATTATTTTGTTTCTGAAAATAGTGATCGCAACGAACGCCAATCAGGGATTAAAACCAGCCCTCTTTGCACACTTCGCAGAATCTGAAATTTCTTAATTATTCATAAACAGCTTTAAATATGTAACTAATAGAATTGTCCAATTCATAATAACGCTACCTAATGGTATCGATTCTAATGGCTACCCCTATGGTATCGACTGTAATTACTACCCTATAGTATCGAAATTATAGTGCAGCAGTGCCAACGCTCGAATTCGCTAATGGCGAGTTGCAGTAGCAGCTTATAGAAAATTAGAGAGTCAATGAGGATTTTGACAAGAATGCTTAAGCTTCTTGCAAAGACAGTCAGAGAGTATTTCAAAAGAGTATTGAGAGTATTTAAAAATTTTCACCCATATGTCAAGAAAATGTGGGCAATTATCCTTAAAACCTTCGGGGAATTCAATTTCCCTCCATAATCATTTTGTTGGGATACTCGTAACATACACAAGTGGAATATGAATTAATTAAGCTAAAATAAAATTCGCAATGATCTAAAAATATTTCAAAAACGGATTATCAATTTATAAGTACAAAATGTCTTATTTAAAATAAAAATATATAAAAAGTAAAATGTTTTGAATTATAATTTTTATATTACACTATTTTATATATACACAGTTAAAAATATTGGTGACTGAAGGCACAACATTTAATCTACAAAAGAAAATTATTTATATTAAAATATACATTTATTACACAGGGAAAGCATTTTAATAATAAATAAACACTGTTTTATATACTATGAAAATTATCATATTAAAATATGTATAAACATTAGAGCATTATAATTTTTTTTTCATAAAGGCAGCGATAGAACTATTTAAATAAATAAAACTTACCAGAAAAAAACTTTTCCAATTTGTTAGACTTGTGAATAATATTATAGTCATTGTCACATTTCATGCAAAAATTATATTTCAATCTTTCAGCTTTCCACAAACGATTAAAAGTTTTTCAGTTTTAAATGTTCCTTCTTGTTCGTAGAGCTCGAAATTGCTTCTGTGGAACAAAACAGTGAAGGCTAAACCGCCAGCTGCTTTAAGGGCGAAAGCAGCGACATCTAACATCATTTTAATCATCCTTTCGGCTACTTCCTGTGTTTTCTTCTTTAAGAAACAAAATCAAAGACATTGGAAGAGTTGAAAAAAATAGGATTATTATAAATGATTTATCATTTAGTAGGTTATTATTTCAACAAAAGCTAAGATCAAGTTTTAAAATAAATAGTTTTTATCGTAATAAAAATATCGGAAAAGGAAGTGCGTGAATAATGTATCATCCTATAACAATCAATGGATGTTCTATAGTTATTGGGTCTGAAAAAGTTTTTAGAACATAATTGCCTTGGTATAAAGTTCGTGACGATGCCAAAAATGCGAAGTTAAAAAGTAAGCTAGTTATTAAATAAAATAAAAATCGTTTTCATTGTGCATTATAATAAATTTTAGATCTTTCTTTAAAAAAAAAATTATAATGATTGATATAATACTAATAAATGAAATTAAATAAAATAAATTAAAATAAAATTAATAAAATAATAATAATAAATAAAATATATATATATTAAATTATAATAATAAAGTAAATAAAATAAAATAATAATAATAAATAAAAATAAATATTAAATTATAATAATAAAATAAATAAAATAAAATAATAATAATAAATAAAAATATACATTAAATTATAATAATAAAATAATAATAATAAATAAATCAAAATAATTGAAACTTATAATGATTACCTCAATTGTTCTTTTTTTTTATTCTTTCTGTCAGAACATTCTGATCATTTAATCGCAAAAATTAAAAACATGTTCTGATTTATAATGCGAATATCGTTTGCCCTTTTTTCGAAATCGTTCTTCTTTCTCTCAAATTATGTGAGGTTTCTCTACTTTTATCAGAATTAAAAAAGAATTTTTGACGCATAATTCTACTGGAGCGTGAAAGAACTTTAAACGTTTTTCTTATTCATTTGAATTGCAATATTTTCTGAATAATTCTTGTTCTATAAAATAATAATTTCAGCTATAAAAATTGTTTCTGCATTTGCAAAAAAGGTCGAGTAAGATAATTTAATAAATAATTATAATTATTAGAATTAATTCTTAATTAAAAATTAATTGTATTATTAGTAAAATTCTTAATTAAATTAATTCTTAACTTAAATTAAATTATTGTAATCACTTAATTCAGTATAAAGTATTTTACGCTGAAATTAGTGTAAAATTCTCATTCTGGAAAAATTTCTTTTATGCAACATGAATCGAAATTCGATAGCGATTTTAAATTTTTGCTTCGTGATTTTTGACAAAATTTCTATCAACAAAATTCTTATGTTTAGAATGTGTCAATTGTTAATAATTAATTTGAATAAATAATAAATATAAGCAATTTTTCGACAGAAATTTTAGTATATGTGTGATTCTCATTATAATTCCTAGAAGAGAAGTAGAAATGATTAAAATTTTCAAATGATTACAATATGAAAACAATATTAATTTGTATTAAATAATGCAGTATAATTTATTATATCTAATATTTTAAGTTGGAATCAAAATTATTTGTTTTACTTAATTTTCTGAATTATCGAGAAAAGCATTTTCATACATAATTTTCATGGTAAATAAAACCATCTGTTTAGAATCTACAATTGTTTTTATGTAGTATTTTTATATCAAACGAATATCATCATGACTACATCATTTCATCATAAAAATATCACAGAATTCGTTAGAATATCTCAAATTAATAATTATTTCAATTAAAAAAATCTAAACTTTATACTTTTAAAAAGTAATCTAACAGCTTGTTTAAATTATCCAATTTATTCTTCTAAAAATTAATCAAACAGTTTCTTTAATTTATTCTTCTAAAAAACTAATCAAACAATTTGTTTAAATTACCCAGTTGTTTTTCTATCATAAAAAATTATAAAAGTATCGTAAAATAAGCAGTAATGAAAATCATGGAAATCTACAAAGCTGCCTCATAGAAGAGATCAATTATCATTTTAAAAATAAATGAATCTAATATTACTGACTACAAAACTTACAGTAGAATAGCAAGAATATTGTGTAAGTCCAGAAATAGTTTGAAGAATTCTTTCATTTGCTGGATATCGAAGCAAGGAAAAAATTCGTCACTAAGAGATTAAAAAATCGAAGATTCTAAATTTCCATTTTGCAAAAATATTCAAGAATATTAGAACAACAATATTTTTGCTGACGAAAAAACTTACTTGCAAATTTATTGTCCGTGGAACTAAAGTAGAATAACATTTTGGACGAAATCAATTTTCTAAAGAGAACTTACATGTGTTAAAAATGGCGGGAGAGTAGTTGTGGGGGAGCGGGGTGCCATGTCAATTCGCTGAAGTAGGTAATCTCAAATTTATTGATGATATCATAGAGCAGTATGAATATCTAGCCATTTTAAACAAACAAAAAAACTTTAAAATTCTCATCTTAAACCTTTATTCTAATTTCAAGTTCTATCAGGATGACGATTTTTAGCACGAACGCTCGATTGTGATTAGATTTAAGTAAGGGACAACTGTAATGAAATCATTCAATTATTTCCGCAGTCACTCAATTTTAACAAAACAAAATATATTTAACAAGTACTTGAAAGAAGAAGAATTCTAAAGATCAATATTAATATCATGAATAATATGAGTTTGGGATAAAAATATTATAAAATACCACTTAAAAATCGCAAATATTTAACTTCCGAACAATGAGAGGTTATAGAAAAAATATTTATTTTAATTCATCGAAATAATTATGTGCCTGACTCATGTCTCAGTGGCGAAGTGCGCTGATGGTGTGCATTAGACCTGAGATTCAATCCAATGGCGGCATTGTTGTAGACACTGTTTTAAAAATACGAGGAGACTCGATGGCATTTGGGATGTTCAACATCTTGCCTCGTGAATCGGACTACCTGGTGGGAGTTTTCCGGGTTTTCTCCCATACTATACGCAAATGCGGGTAGTTCTCCCTAAAAGCACTGCCCTCCTCCTTCAGCGCCTCGGAGCCAAGTCAGACTTCTACCTACGAGTGCTCCCCCACAACAGAACTTGCCCCCTTTTATCCATCCTTAAGTAGACCGCTAACGGGGTAACCGTCTCTCGCTGCCTGACATTGATGATTAATCACAACACCAACAAAAATTATGTAACTACAGTCACAATTTTTCACCCAAAGTGCATTTTTTTTTTGGCATTTAAATTACTGCTTCAAATGTGAAATATTAAGAATCTTTAATTATTAAAAAATTATAATTTTTCAAATATTATCAAATTTGATTTTTAAAAAAAAAAACCCTTCAATTTTAACTTAACTGAAGAAAAAAAAAAAAAAAACCCAAAAGTCCATTTTCAGATTATTTTCTTACCAAAAACTATTTTACCTATCAATTTTTCAAATGTTTTTGTCCCAAAAAATCATTTCATTTATAGAATAGTATTTCATAGATCACAAAATTTCATTACTTTATCGTCATACATTAAATAGTTATTTTAAAATGTTTCTTCTTGCTTCTGAATCGACCTAATTTTACTCTCTAATAAAAGCTTAGATATATTATTTCTCAATTATACCAATTATTAAAATTATTTTAACTATAACTCTTATCTATATGCATAGAAATCTTATAGTTGATTGTTGGTGTATATTTTTGTATATCGTAATGCTCTGGCCAGGCTTAATTCTTAACAAATTTTAGTTCTCTTTAATATGGAACTATTCACATATATGGTGATTGGTAGTCAGTAACTAGAACTCTAGCGTTCAGCGCCACAGGATTCGGGTTCAAGTCCCGGCGGTGCCATGGATGTTTAAAATCCACTTTAAACCGTAAGTCCCGGTCCAATATGACTGTTGGGCGCAAAGCTGACCACTCTACCCCATAAAAAAGATACCCATCTCCTATATCGAAGGAGGAAAACTACTCTGCCAGTTCGGGGTAGGTCCCCTCCTTCTTTAGCGACTCGGAGCTAAGTCAGACTTCTACCTACGGGTGCTCCATCACAACAGAAGCTGCCCCCTGTTACATCCTTTCATGAGGGATACGAAGAAATAACAACCACTGCAGACATTTATTTAATCCAGTCTGAATATATTCTAAATGTCATTCTAAAGAGTAGAAAAAAATTGATTTAATATGATAAACTATGCTTGAAGAATTATTTCTTAATTAAGATAGAAAATTAATATGGTGCATACATATTTAATGAGACGTTATACCTTATGCAGAAACTTTGAAGAGAATTATTTATGCTTAAAATATATTTTAATAACTTTTTTTAAATGTGACATTTTTTTATTTCATAAACCACACTAACTTATTGAGAAAAAAAAAATTAAAGTTTCTCATCAGTGTAAAGTGAGTTAATTATGAAAAACTCCAATAACTTGTCTTGCAGAAAATTCAATTGTCTTTGTAGAAACTCTAAATTTTTTTAATCAACCATCCAAATTTAAATTGCTAATGAAATATATTTTTTTTTTTTCATGTGTCAAAATAAATAAATTTATGGAAATAAACGCATGCTTTGAAAGATAAAAATTTCAAAAGAGTTGCTGATGTTAAAAAATACATAACGTGTCTTATAAATATTTTTAAATGACATTTTGTTTCCTCAAAATGCCATACCTACCTATTCTAATAAACAAGAGTTTTTTATTTACTCAATTTCGGACTTATAAATAAAGTGTGATTTTTTTAAATTTGCTGTACGGTACATCAGTGGGCTTTGTCTTACTTATGCATACCACAAACAAACCACTGATTCGCGATGAGGTAGTAAATGGCTTTTGGAAATGGCTTTTTAGGAATATTTTAACATTTATGTGCGAATAGAAAATATTCCAGAAAACTTCCACCAGACCATCATTACACGTCATCCGAAACGTCATAGAGTCTCCTGATTTATATTACATGCAATTAGTGTTTTGTACTGATGAGAACAAACTGTCACTCAAATCTGACAGCAGATATTCAGCATCATGTATAATGGGACTCGGGAAATTAACGAATGTCTGTGCGACCTTCGTAGGTCTAAACAATTACAGATTGAATATGAACTATACCATGAGTTGTTCCATCGTGATTGGTGATAGTCCATGAGCTGAACCACTGAGTCTACTCAATGAGAAGTGAGGGAAGCTGACCTCCTCTTGACGGATTGTCTTAAAAGGAATTTTTTTAGTGAAGAAGTGAGAGAATTTTTCGACGAGTCTACCAGAAGTGTGGTTTTTTTTTTTTTCTGAAGTGACCGAGTAGGTCGGAGTTTCCGCCTGTTGACAGCAATCAGCAACGGCAACCTATTTGACTCTCAGTCCTTCAGTACCCTAAATGCACACATAGCCACTAGGCCATAAATTGGTTAAGAATACATTCCAAGCGTGAATTTTCTTTAAAAACAGAAATAGACTTTTAAGTCTTATCAAAATCTAAAAATCTCTGAAATAAAAATTTATGAACTTAAGTGTATTTCTATCTCCAAACTATCAAAAAAGCAAAGAGATAAACTTATTTCAGATTCCTTTAAAGAAATCTTTTTTGGGGTTAAAAAAAAAAAAAAAAGGAAAATTCCATTCAAAGGATTAAAAGACGGAAATTTCATTCGAAGATACGAACTTTTGATTTTGTGTATCAAATTAAATGTCGAAGTTGAAGATGCTTTTCCCTTTCTGGGAAAAAGTAACAATAAAATAACTTTAGGAAAAATAAAAATAAGGATTGCTTTTTTTATAAACGCATTTAAAAGAGATGTGTAATGTCGTGCCGATAGCGGTGTTAATATGTATTGATACATATATATATGTATATTTTTTTTTTTGTAATAAGCTAAAATTATTTGCAACCATTATAATTCATGTCTTGTGATGGTATATTTCACGTGTGGCTGTTGGAATGATGTTGTAACGTTTCGGCCTATACTAGACCTATAATGACTTTAAGAAGAGGGCATCTTTCAAAAAAATGGGAAAAGTTTATTTTTTATTTATATTTTTATTTTAGTTCTGGTTTATTATAATTTATAATTTACAAAAATTAAAATTTTACAAATTTACAATTTTTTTTTTTATTTACAAACATTATCTCTCTCTATATATATACAAAACTCTAATTATTATAATTCATTATTTACAAATAAAAAAAATAAAAAGAATTAAATTTGATTCATAAGTGCAGTTCACTTCCCGGACGGAGACTTTTCAAGTCTACGGCGAATCTATTTCACAAGGTCTGTGGCAGACCTTAATTACCATACAGCGTGATGCACGACACCAAAGGGGCTCACTTTTTACTAAACAGAACTCCGGCCTATTCAAAAACAACAGATCTTATCAATTCGTCGCAGAACTCTCCTTCTTCTCCAAAAACCTCCCTTTAAGTAAATCCGTCAAGAGGGAAGGAGTCAGCTTCCTCTCTTCTCTTTGGAGTAGACACTTTCACAGCCTATGATTTATCATCCATCACGATGCAATAACTCAAGATGTAGTCCATATTCCAGCTGCAATTCTTTCGACCTGTGAAGGTCGTACAGACAATCTCTAATTTCATGAGGTCTCATTATCCATGACACTGAATATCTGCTATTAGATTTGAGTGACAGGTTGTTCTCATTAGTACAAAACACTAATTGCACGTAATATAACTATCCACAATACACAAGATATAATATTCGAAGCTAATTGATTTCATACAGTGTGTAATATGAAACATTTTGATATAACTAGGCAAAATATTTAATAGTAAATTATGCAGTAATATTTTTATTTTTACATTTAAATTACAAAATTTTTTATTTTCTAAGTATTTAAAAAGGCAAATTCATTAATTATTTTACCAAAGGTAATTTTTTAGGCTCGATTATTCTCAATTGATAGCAAAGCTAAACTGCTGCCTTTGGTAAGCCCTTCTTGTCCCATACTGATTTGCAAATAGTTTGTTTTTTTTTATTAATTTGAGTTTTGAGAAAAATAATTACATTTTAATTACGTTAACATGAACTGTTAAGTGCATGATGCAAATGATGGATACACCAAACAAAATTTGATGAAAGTTAACTATGATTTATTATCAACATTTCCACTAATTCTTTGACGTTATTGATTTCTTGAAAGATTCTTTTTAAGTGACGTTTTAACCAAGCATAACTGGGATGGAAATATTGATGGCACATTCTCTAGAAACTTTCTCACAAAATCAGTTAATTTGTCGGTGGATCTCGTTTTCTTTTGCTTTCATAAGAAATTCAAGTTGAATTTCTTGGTTAGTATCAATATCAGTCTCCATAATTTGGAAATTATAAGAAAGCTGAGTACATAAAATATCTATCATTGGGCAAAACACGGTTATTCTAAAATAAGATTCTGGATCTTTTAACCTCTTGGCCATATATGTGAACCATGTGGACATTACTTCTTCATCATTTGCACAACACCCCCATGGTGAACAAAGGCAGTCTGCCTACTGGAAGATTTCGTGACAAAAAGTGTTTCGTTTTTATGGAATAGGTTGGTCAGCCCTACGCTTTACAGTCATATTAGACCGGGACCTGATGCCTAAAGTGAATTCCGAGCCCTTACAAACACCCATGGCACAGCCAGGACTAGAAACTAAAACCTGTGGCACCGAGTGCCATTCCCTCGGCCATCAGGTCCCATGTGGACCGTTAGTATTTTATAATCATCATTACTACCATTAATGAAAAGATCAAAAATTTGAATAAGTTACTCACTGCAGAATCTCTCAACATGAAGAATACAAATCTTATAGTATGGCTGCACTGATAACGGTATTTACGGTGAAAAGTTTAGGAATATGAAAATAGCATAAATTAGTATGTCGACGGTCAGTATTCGATTATTTGAATAAATTATTAATATTTGATAAAAATAATACCAGACATATTAAATATACTTAATTTTAATAATTAGAAAATTAAAAAAAACAAATTTGCTGTTTTTTATTTGACAAGATATTTACAAACGTACACATATGTGTATAGTTATCATTAGAGTTGGTGTTTTTACATAAATATAACTGTAAGTTTAATTTGACATTTTGTATCAGAACCAGTATGCCCGGTATGTATGATATCCTTTCACTAATAAATTACTATTATCGCACAGCGGCCATAAATGTGGACATAACAATTAATCATATTGTTTTTTTTTTTTTTCACTTTCCTTATTTTATTCTGGACATAAAAAACTAATTATTCTCCAAAGCTCAAAATTCCTTCTATTGATTGACGCCATATATACAAATTTTCTCTTCATTTCTTTAATTTTCCTTCTCCTGTAATCCATATGTTGATGTACGGTTTCAGATTGCAAAGAGTTTAGAATCCTAAATCTTCGCATTGTATAACTAAGAGTAAGACAAAATCAGTTTTATTTAGTAGATTGTTAGACAAAGTATATTTCAATTTTTCCCATTAGTTGCATTTGCCTCATTCCTTTCCTTGTTTTTTTTGAGAGTTGGGTTTAGATTTTTTAATATTATTTTTGTGTCACATGATCTACTTTAGTACACTGTTTTCAGTTCTTTCCAGCCAATAATGCTGTGGCAAAAGAGCAATATATATTTAGACTGTTTTAAAAAACTTGAAAACTTTCGTTTCCTTCAATAGCATCTTTTTAAAATTCAATTTATGTTATTGGCCGCATAATATTTAAAGTAAGCATGTGTAGCTTTTTAATTATACTCGTACGTTGTTGAATATCATTTCATACCGCACTCATAAGTAGTGCACCAACCCAGATTTTGATTCAAATCTTTCTCTTGAAATGATTTCTTCAAAACCCTTTGATAATTTACTTTAATAATATTAAATAATTAACAATTTTTTTAATTCAATCAATTTTTATGTTTTGTGGTTCACAACTATCTCACATCTATAAACTTCATACATTTGGCTACTTTAGAGAACCCATGGGTTGTATGTAGGGATTGTAATACCGGTATACCGGGTTAATGAATATCGGTATTTTGAGCCATTTGTACAATTTTTGTAATACCGGTATTCATAAGTTTAAATACCGGTTTTTTCGGTATTTACTAGAAATTTAGAATTCTTATCTGTGAAAGAATTCTTATGTGTAAAATTCTTATTCTTATCTGTGAATTCTTATTCAAAATTCTTATCTGTAAAAACAAGGTCGTAGTTGTGAAGAAAGTGTGTAAAAATATTTCGAAATTTTTAAATTGGTGTGTGTGTGTGTTATTCGCATTGTATTTGTATATAATACTTTAGAATTCAAAATATTTTTCAGACTCATAAATAATACCTCATAATAATGAATAATATCTCTTAATGAATAATAATGAATAATATCTCATAATGAATAATACCTCATAATGAATAATACCTCATAATCATAAATAATACCTCATAATTTATACTCATAAATAATACCTCATAATAATGAATAAGAATAACTTTAAAGAACCAAAAAAAAAAATAAGTTGATAATACTTCGATTTGGTTTCATTATTTATATGATGAAAAGAATATGGTGACACAATTTAAAAAATGTTCAAGAGTTATTAAAGTTAATGAAGTACAAGAGGACTCCATACACATTTAAAAACGAAACATGACACAAATTTGTTAAAGGGAAAGAATCTAATTGCGATGAATATACAAACTTAATCCCAGTTCTAAGCCCAAGCCATCAGGGATTTTAGATAATTTTGAAAAAAAAAAAAAGATTATTTGGATGAAATTATAAGTAAAATGACAGCACCAATGACATTTCTACTACCGGTATCCCGGTAATAAGTTAAAAATACCGAATACCGGTATTGAACTTTTTGGTCCGATTTTGCAATCCCTAGTTGTATCCAAAAAACAACGAAAAGAGAAATGGGAAATTTTGAAGTTCCCGAGTGATGTTATCTTTTAACTTAAGGTACTAACAAGGTGATAAGCTCATTTTGAATTTTTGGACTTTTACTATACCATATGGATGCTAGAAAATTCATATATCATGAGATACTTTGACAAGAATTCTATAATTGGTACGAAATTCCAACTATTGCTATGCATATATATCTTCTTTCTAGGAAGACCGTACTCGTGGTATAGTGGTTATTAGCTCCATCTAACACGCGGAAGATCCAGGGTCCAGACCTAGTGTGTACCACATATATTTGTGGGGCTTGATGGCGGAGTGACTAGCTCTCTGGCTCGGTGCCACAGATTTCGGGTTCGAGCCCCGGCAGATCCATGGATGTTTGTAGTGGTTCGGAATCCACTTTAAACTGTAGGTTCTGGTCTAATAGGACTGTACAGCGTTGGACGTAGGGCTGATAACCCTACCCCGTAAAGAAACATCTCCTGTCTCGAAATCCGCTATTAGACCGACGTCCTTATCTCACCATGGGACAATTGATGATGAGTTTTCTCGGAAACCGAGATTACATATTACAAGTGTGCATTCACGATTCCATGAATAACTTTGCCCCAGAAAATTTTTTTTCATCTTCCATTTTTCTAATAATTATTTCATCCTACAGTTCCCTGCCTTAACCACTGTTCATTAACAACACAAGTATGAGTATGGATTCTGGATCCTTTATATGGCATGTTATTCTTTCTGAAATATGCTGGCAGGAGTCGAAAACTTATGAATCCCTTGTTCGAGTACTTCTTATTCGGTATTTTTTATTATACATGCACACAGGTTATATCCCCCATTCATTGAAGTTGTATGAGTGGAGAAGTACAGGGTATCCAAGACATTATGCTAAACCCAAATTATTTCTCGTGGAGCGGCTACACAATTTCTTAGTCAAGGATTTTAGAGGATTTATCTTTATTTTCCTAAAAGAGATAAAAATTTTGGTTTCCTGTATTGTAATTAATTATTTTTACGAATCTGTAAGCCTCATTCAACTGGCCAACTTTTGAGTCATCATATATTGTTTCCAAAATTCATGAAAATTGGGGCCTTTTGAAGTTCACGAGTGATGCCATCTTTAACTTCAAATGCTAAAAGTTGATAGGCTTATTTTGAATTCTTGGACTTAAATATTTTAGCTCACCATGTGGATGCTGTAACCTATTTAAGTCTTTTAAAATTATTTTTTAAAGACCAATTCATACACAATCATACTTTGAATAAGACAACGCTTTTCTAGGAAAATTACTCTAATTGCTATGTTCAAGTCTCTTGCTAAACCTACGAAAAGTGATATTGTGCTTTGCAAGGGCTTACCCTTGCAAAGCTTGGCTAAACCGAGGGCTTAATCTTCTCCATTATATTCAGGATTTCGTATTATTCTATCACTTTTTTTTTCTTTTTTTTTTTTTTTTATTTCCAATGGCAAATTATGAACAATTACAGCAATAAAAGAACAAAAAAAAAAAAAAAAAAAAAAAAGAACAGAGACACGCTGAAACAGAGTTCATTAATCTAACATATCTCTAGCCTCCCAATATCGCTCAGCGAGAAAAGTCTTACCAGAGCAGGATAGTGAAGTAGATGCGTGCAGTCCATGGCCTCTCCAGAGGTGCATATCGGGGAAGGAACAATTTTGAGTCTGTAAAGATGGTTTCGCAGGCAGTCGGTTGTCAAATTAGCCTCCATAATAGTAAAGACATCAATATCCTTCTCACACAGAGTCAACAAAAAAGCTCTGCGCGCTTGGAATGAGACAGTCCACCGGCATTCCACTGTAGGACTCGAAGAGTATCAAAGTGAGGAGAGGAAGACATAATGCCAAGTTGTAGACCTTTTAGCCACTAAAAAGTGTTACCAGGTGAACACACGGGGAGGCAGATCTGCTGCGCCCCCTTCTATCACATTCCATTATTCTTCCTCATTCTCTTTATATCCTCCATTATTCTATCAATTATTTCATAAATATTTATTTTTCCCACTTTATTATACTATCAATTGTTTCATCAATTTTTTTCTTTAGTAGCTATTTTGTCATACAAAATAATGTTGTACAATTTTTCATCAGTTGTTGTTGCTCCGCTATTCGTGAGCAACACAAGCACGAGCAATGATTCTAGATTCTTCATGACTTGCTATGCTTTCTCAAATATGTTTTCAATCCTTAACTCCAGTGATAGAAAAAAAATTTAAATCCTTCACTCTGAGCTTCTTTTCTTTAGGAAATCAATCATCACTGCAGACAGTTAAAAACAATCAAGCTTATTTAAGTGCCATAACTAATTTCTATTTAGTTTTATTCCGGCCTTTGTAGAATTGTAATAGTTGTTGAAATAAAATTGCTCTTTTTAGTTGTCATATTTCAGATAATGGTCATGCACCAAAATTTGGACGAGGCCACAGTAATTCTACATTTCAGTTACAGGTTTCGATAATGTGAAAAAGACATCTCAACTTACATAAGATTACAAAAGACATAAATACTCGATTAATTAGTTCTTGTGTTTCGTATTATCAGAGAATAATACACTTTATAAGAAGAGTTTAATTTGAATTTCATGACCTTTAATCTAAAATGTTTTTCAGACTCGTCTAGATTTATATGTTGAATGTGGAACTATAAAATAAGAAAAATTTCTTTGAATATGTAGCAATGATCATCTGTGTTAAAGCAAAAAAAAAAAAAAAAAAAAAAAACTCGTCAGTTTAAATGCGATAAGTTAAACTAATACATAAACAAACACAAAAGATAAAAATAATTATTATTATCATATATTACATTTCTCTAAATTATATACTAATTTTTGACTTAAGGTTATTTATCCCGTTAATTATTTTTAATTTTTTTCTAAATTTTATCTATTTAATTGCAAAATAATGGAATCTAATATTCTTACTAATATGATACACGAAATGTATTCATATTATAAAATATAAGGATTAAAAATTCTTTTCCAACGAAATTATTATTAAAAAAATGATATGAATAGATGAATGTTTGTCGTTTTATGTAGCAGCAGCTTCAGTATAAAAAATTAAATTCTTAATAAGTTTGCAAATACAAACCTTAAATGCCTTGTTATTTTTAATACGCTTTTATTAGCTTCACCTGTATGTTTGTATGTTTGTATGTATGTAACTGACTTTTTCCCCTGAGATCTGTTTCTGCTCATATACGCTATTTAAGCTACAAAGAAACATTTACAGGCATATTTCAGAAAAGAAAACAGTTGATTCTTTTTAATACGCTATTATATTAGTTTCACCTGAATGTTTGTTTGATTGTTTGTAACTGACTCTTTGGGCTCGGTTTTGCCCTACTTTAAACGATCAGATTTAATTTAAACGTTGTAGATTTATGAAGGACCAACGACACTAAAATAGTTTGATAAGTTTATTATCTCATCATGATTAAGATCGCCAGGATTAGAGATTTTATATTAACTTATGAAGAGCAATTTAACCCATGTAGAATGAAAGTATTCAGTAAAGACATTCAAACCTACGTGGGACAATGGATGACGCGCCTGACTAAGGAACAGGAGATTCCCTGTTCGAATCCTGGCTGGCTCGACATATTCGCATTTAGCCTTTCTTTTACTTACAATTACACCTCATTTAAATATTATAGTTTAAAAACACTAAAAACATGCTTTTAGAGCTAATCAAACTAAAAATAAATTATAGTTAAAAAAAAAAACAAAAAAAAAACACGCTTTTAGAGTTAATCAAACTAAAAGTAAAAAATAATTGTTAACATAAGAATAAAATGACTGACGAGAAAATGAATGTCACTGTTCTAAAAGCGTGGGGGCTTTGTATGACATTTTTAAACTAACTCTGCATTTCGGAATGAAACTAGTGAAAATTATAACGATTGATATCGAGCACCCCCACGCTTTTAGAACAGTGACATTCATTTTCTCGTCAGAAATTTTATTCTTATGTTAACAATTATTTTTTACTTTTTAGTTTGATTAACTCTAAAAGCTTGTTTTTTTTTTAAAATTTTTTTAAACTATTCATTTATTTGTGGATTGAGTTAAAAGAGGTGAATTATTTAGCGGTGAACTTTATTTCAATAAGTGTTTAGCTGCCTCTGCAAAATTTCTCTTCTTTTTTTGCTTTTTGTATGCGTCATAAAGTATAGCTCTTGCAGATAAAAACGTCTATGACAATTAAATTAATCAGTTACACGAAGAAATCACCGAAGATCCAAGATACTAGGCTGTGCGAATATTTTGAAGTAGTTTCTGTGAACCATACAGGCTGGCAGATCACTATTTAGGAATCAACTATAATTAGATAAATAACTTTTCGGCTTGAAAAATAAAAATATTAAAAAAAAAAAATGAAAAATTTAATTTTTAAAATTGTTCCAATATATATATATATATATGTTCCAATATATAACTCTCACCACAAATTCAGTGAGGCCCTATGTGTGTATGGCCCTATATATATGTGTATGGCCCTATATATATGTGTGTATGGCCCTATATATATATGTGTATGGCCCTATATATATATGTGTGTGTGTGTATATACATATATATATATAGGGCCTCACTGAATTTGTGGTGAGAGTTATTGCCCCTGTGATAGTTACTTCCTGTTTCTCTCTGCTATTCCTAGCTATCTTTGTTTAGAAAACCAGCAGTTTATAAAGCAAATTGATCCAAGCCCTTAATTAGTAAATCCTATAAATTTATCTTGGGTTTAAAAATGTATTAAAATTTGAATGATAAATGTAATGCCCTTCATTTATTATTTTTAATTTTAAGATTATTTGTATTAAATTTAAATGTTGGGGGCTTTATCAATAGATGAAATAATAAATTTGCTTTTTTTGTTTGGATTTTTTATTGCTTTAAAAAGAAGGAAATATAAATGTGGAGATTAAAAATGATGCTGGTGGCTTTTGCGATTATTCAATTCCTTCTATTAGCTCACACTCTCCCTATATATATCTTGTTCGAATTTTCAATCGTTCATAAAATACTTTTTGTTCATTCACTCAAGTTCAATGAACTTGTAGTGGAGGACACTTGATGTTAATATAGTTTTTCAAATATTAGTTAATTAAATAAATTTAAATAATTAATTTTTTTTTTTTTTTTTTTAGATCTAAGTGGCATATATCTACCAATAGATGGCGTCAAATAAACTTTAAAAAATGAAAAAATTATTTATAAAGGACTTTGCAATATAGAGAAAAAAAGTAGGAATTGACTTCAAAATTTTTTTTTTTTTATATTACTTGTTTTTATTCTTATATAACGATTAGAAGAAAGGGAATGCATTGACTCTTACACAGACACTATGGCAACAGTTGTTGGTGATTCTGGCGTTGTTGAAGTGAAGTAAACTCATAAGTGATTTACTTGCCGGGCTTTGTTTTTCACCTTTTCCTACGCCAAAAATTTAATATCGGATATATTTACTATATTAAATTTCTTAATCGACTTTAAAGATGGTTAGTTTAATCCTTTTTTTTTTATTCAGAAAATTTTATTTACTTCTTCATTTATTGTATTTACTCTTACTACATAATCTCACACTCAAAAATTTTGGTGTCGAAAAATATTATTTGTTTAAGCAAGTTTATGTCATAGATATCTTTTCACACTAATTCTCCGTGGTTCTCCCAAATTAAATGGGATTCTCCATATTTAATTTGTTAAGAATTAACGTGGAGAATCCTGAATTTTTATCATTTGTTTTTTGTCTCTTAAGAGAAAATTATATAGGATAACAAAAACTAGTGCTCTGTTAAGTGAAATACAAATTACAGTAATGATTTTATATTTTATTTCATGCATTTCAACTTACTTTTTTTTATGTTCATTATATATTTATTTTATTAGATGTTAATTATATTAAATCTTTTCTATGATCTATTCTCTTTTATGATGGTATGATCATTTGAATATGACCCAAATAAGACTATTAGTTAAATCAATTAATCTTTGTTTCCAAATGTTATTTAAGTGCCTGATTATAATACATGACTAATTACTGCCATGTGTTATTCTATAATAGATATGGTCTCTATATATATGTAGTTGCGAGATTCATCATAATTTAGCTAATATCAAATTATTTTTGTTTTGAATTAATCCAATTATAAAAATTATAAGGAATAATGTCTCAACAACTAGTTATTGATTTATTAATAAATTTATTGTTTTTAGGAAAACTTTTGTTTTTACATTACATTACATTTTATACATAGTCTGATTAACTGTAATTCCTAAGTTTTAGGAATGTATTTTATTTTTTATTTGTTGTTTTTTATTACCAATTGTGATGCTTTAATAAAATTCAGTTTGTGATTATCATCAGCATATAATATTAAGGAAGTATGCTGGTGAAAATCACAAACTAAATTTAGTACTTACTCAATATTGTATACTTTA
Organism: Caerostris extrusa; assembly: GCA_021605095.1. Lineage (NCBI taxonomy): Eukaryota > Metazoa > Arthropoda > Arachnida > Araneae > Araneidae > Caerostris > Caerostris extrusa. The sequence goes on along the minus strand of BPLR01011964.1, from coordinate 11,306 downwards.
TTGCATTTTATTCAAAATATAATGACTAAAATATTTATTAGTTTTATTATATTATTAAATTTAAATTAAGTTTCAAAATAGTTAGATTGAGCCATTATATCCAAGTTGAGTCCATCAGTTAAGAAGAGGGAGGAGAGACATATACACAATTTGGAGAGAAATTCTACTAAATTATATATGAAATGTATTAGCACAGAAAAAAAAAAAGAAGAAAATTCACTTATTTTAGACTTACATTGGTCATTTTATTTTATTTATGTGTTTTTCTGAGGCAAAAATTTATTTTGTATCATTTTTCTTGATTAATATGTATTACGTAAAAATATGAGGAAAAGTTAAAAACAAAAATAAGGAGCTTTTTAGAAACACAATTGATGTAACAAAACTATAATAGTATTTGCTATACATAAATTTTAATAAGCATTAAATATGTGTGTATATTATATATAAGTTGATTTTAGTAGTCTTATGGTAACAATTTCATGTTGATAAAAGCTTTCTATTTGTCAAAATTTGTATATTTTTAATAGAAAATTTTGCAAATTAATTAATAAGTAGGAATATTCATATGTATAGCTATTTAATATATATAAAATCTCTAAAATGTAAAAACATTATTTTGGAATAAAATATTACTATCTAATAGAATGTTTTACAAATTAAATGAGTAGTACATTCAATAATAATGCAGTTAAAATGAAAATTTACTTATTTTATTTGAATGATGGAGAAATTAATGTAGAGATAGATATTTCTTGTATGGATTTTTCATGCGTACACCAAGATTTTGTCTTGAGAAGGGTCTCGAGGAAATAAAGTGTAACCATTTGAGAAAGCTCAATAGGTGGTATTCAATTATAACTAATAGGAAATGTAACTAAAGTTGAAATGTCAATTTTAATTATTTTAGTAATAATTTTTACAGTGTAAGAGAAAATAAGTAATCAATTTTATTGTTGATTCTAAGAAATGTTACAGTCTCTTGAGCAGAATAACTGGCAATGCTTATAACAATAGGTTCAAACTGTGCTTAATGGTACCCTTGTAAAAGAAAATAAAACTTCGTAGAAATATAGATTCTTCAAGGTTGTCAATAATCAAAACTTTTTTTGGAACCAATGACTTATAGGTTTAAAATAACAATCAATTTTTAAATACCAGAAGAACGTCTTTCAAGATTGCTAGTTTTTAATCTGAAACATACTATTTCTAACAAATGTAAAAGAGTGAATGTTTCAATGTATAAAATAATTTACATATTTACTTATACTTTTATGTAAATAATGTAACTTATTTTAATTTTCTTCCTTTTTAGACTGTGGGAAGATCCAACCAGATACTACAATTTATTAATCATAGAATGAGAATTATTTTACGTGATTCTCGCACATTTATTGGTACATTATCTGCTTATGACCATCACATGAATCTTGTGCTGACTGATTGTACTGAATACAGGAAGTACAAGCCCCACCGTAAAGCTGAAATAGAAGGGAAAAAAGTCATTGGAACTGCTATTTTCCGTGGGGAAAATATAACAAGCATAATACTTGAAAATCCTCCAGTAAGAGCTTGTTTTTCAATTCTAATAAATACGATAAATGATTTTAGTCATGGGATTTTTTTTTTTTTTTTACAATCGTAGTGAAACAATTAACTTTTTTTTTTTGTAAGGAAATTAACTGTTTTATAAAATAGTTAAAGGCATCCAGAACAGACAATTTTTTTATTTCGAAAAATCTGTATTTGTATAGCTCATATAACTTATTTGTAGAGAAATGGTCTTTCTACTCATTAAATCAGTTTAAATAAAATTTTTATTAAGTAAGGATAATTAATATAATTTATTAAGAAAGGATAATTATAAGAAATTATTTTTCTACTTTCATCCCTCAAGACAGCCATTTTTTAATTGAAGGTCTGTTTTCTCCCCAACTTTTGAATTTTTTCCGCTCATCACAAATAATTAGTATTGCCATATATTAGTATCCCCTCATCACAAATAATTAGTATTGCAGTGTTTAATTGCTGTGTTTTATTAACTAACTATTGCTATCTTTTAAAATTTAAGTATACTTTATAGTTTGAAGTTATTATTAATATATGTAAGCCAAATAAATGTGCTATTTCATTTATATTATTAATTTGTTATATAAAATTGAAGGCTATATATATAAATAATACTTAAATTTATATATTTATATAATAATAATATATACAGCTTTTTTAGTTATTTTGCCTGTATAATTTCTTCAAAATCCCTTTAAATTATTTTTTGTATGTTATCAAACTTTGACTTATGATTCTCTTTTAAAGTTATTCATTGCTTTTGGAAATTTAGAAATGTAATGCAATTATCATTTGTAAATCACTTGCAGTGCATTTCTTTGTTAATTTTCTGACCCACATGTTTGCCATATCATGTTTCAGAAAAGAGGCATACTGGCGATTCAATTCAGGCAGAATTGCAGTTTTTTTGTGGGGATAGCACATCTCTTTGGCCTGTGCTTCTGTTAGAAGGGCGATATATCTCAGTTTCTAAGTGTATAAATTCATTAACAGTTGCCAGCCTCTCGAGGTTAGAATTGCTTTCAATTTCAGTGATAAGTCACTTCTAGAGTGGAACTAATTTAAGGAAATAATCCTGATTGTGTTGTTGTTGTTTCTTATCCCACTTGGCTGGCCAAGCCCACGAGCCCATACGTACTCATGATTGAAGGGAAGAAAGCAGCTTCTGTTGTGATGGGGCACCCGTAGGTAGAAGTCTGACTTTGGCTCCGTGACGCTCTACAATCATAGGAGACCAGGGACCTACGGCTTAAAGTGGATTCCGAACCACTACAAACATCCATGGCACCGCCGGATTCAACCCGAAAACCTGTGGCACCCAGCGCCAGACACTCAGCCATTCAGGTCCCAAATTTGTAAATGCCAACGGCACGCAGTGTTCCCAGGTGGTCACCCACCCAAGTACTGACCGCGCCCAATGATGCTTGACTTCGGTGATCTAACGAGAACCAGTATATTCAGCATGGTATACCGTTGGCACTATCCTGATTGTAAAAGTCCATACTAGTATTATTGTAAAGATTTGATTTGCCTCATAGGCTTCATGGTAAGTGGTTAGATGTCTGATCTAAAATCTTTTTGCTATTTTTTTAGTTCTGTTCTCTAATTTCTTTTGTATTGGTGAAGGTCTTAATTACTATGATTCGACAGATAACTCAAGTTATGATGTTTGACGCAATCATATGCAGTAAAAATTAATTAGTTACCATTTGGACGATTTGTAAGGGTTTACTTTAAAGAAATGGAACTTTCTATTACTATTACTACCACATCACAATTAGTAATAAGAAACAACAAATAAGGTAATAAAATAGCAAGAAGAATGTTTATTGACGGATAAAGAATGTCTATTAGTGGTGAATTAAAGCCCATTGATTTAATTTTTTTACAGATTTTAACTTCCTGAGAAGCAAAAAGCTTTATTTAAAATGTGCTAATTTCTCAATTACGTTATTTCAATCAGTTTTTAAAGTACATTAAATTCTTGTAACAATGTTATATCTGAACCTTATTTACTATCTAATTTTGAAATTGTAGAATTATCAAGTAATTATTCATTGGTATAAAAGAATTAACAATTTTCAATTTCATCTATCAAATTTTTAGGACTTATCTACTTAAAATGATAAAAGCTAGTCACATTAACTGTGTGTGTGTATATATATATATATATATACACGCACACACACACACACACCTGATGCATATCTTATTTTAGTGAATATATTCATTGAATGCCAACCATACAAACATTCAAAAAATACTTGTGGAAAAATAACTTGCAATTGTGCTTTTTTTTGGTACACAATTTCATACACAAAATATAAATCATGAAAATTTGTACATTGTTAGCAATTACCTTTTTTAAACTCTAAAAGTTGTCATCAGTGATAGCTAGCGAGAATACAGAAAATAAAAATAACTTGTAGTTTGTTTTAACCTTAAACCAGAAAGATAGTATCTCAAGCAGCTTCTACTTGGCTGAAATAACAAAGGACAAACCAATAACTACAGGCAGCATAACAGTTAAATTTCATTTTTTGTCTGTCTAATTTTTTGTTCATTTTTTGTAATGTCTGATAGCAGTATTACTGGAGTAATTGCCCTCCTCACCAAAAGCTTAAACTACTTTTCTCAAAATACACTGAATCTGCTACAAGTGCCAATCTTGCATCTGAACCATTGTCTTCCACAGATTGATGGTTTAGAGTTTTTAATTGAGTTAAATTACATCTGAAATTTCTAAGCTTGTAATGTGCATTATACTCCATTTAAGTAACTTATTTAGTTAAAGTTTGCATTTGTTATTGGTTTTTTTCAAACTGTAATCTAAAGCACTTTTATAATTAAATGCAGTTTGGATTCATTGTATGATCATCACATCTTGTTGCTTTTTTTAATTTCTGGGAATATTGTTCATTATTTAGCACAACTTGATTAAAAGTGAAAACTGGCCCATGTGCCATAAAACTTAACTGCTGGATTTCTTGTTTGTAATAAATACTTTACTTTTTTTCTGTTATTGATTTATTTAGTTTTAATTAACATTTGCATTATTAGTTAATGTTTTATGAATCATTTTAGTAGTACTATTTAGTCAGATTACTTCATTTTAAATTAAAAATATAATTTTATGTTTGACATCTTTTTTCTTCTTCCAGAAAAGCAGCAGTCGCAGTGAAAGTGAAAGTGGCAGCAGATATGGAGGCGGCAAGTTCATATTTATGAATTATTTATTTTTGTTATAATAATCAGGAAGGATTTAGAAAAACAAAAAAAGTTTAAATAAATTAATATTCTGTTTATATTTGTTTATTGTTAAAATATATTGGTACCAATTTATTACTTACTTGTAAAGATTTATTTAAAAAAATATGTTACTTATGCAACAATGATAATGGTTCTAAGTACAATAGCTAGCTTTTCATAGTATGTCTGTCAGAGCCTATTAATACTGAAGAGATATTACCAGTGGCTTTATCAAAGTTGCCACTTTATTAAGAAGCTTTCAAATTTTTGGAATAAGTGACATAAAAAGTTCTACTGTATTCTTTTATCATAAATTTGGTATTTAAAAAAAAAAAAAAATTTATTTAGTGATTTATTTGTTTTTACTCTCATCATTATGTCTTAAATTCATGGATAGCCAACTTAAGAGTTTCCTAAGATCAATCCTTAATCTAATTCCTTTTAATAATCTAATTCCTCTTTAATAATCTTAATTCCTCTTAATCTTGAGAGTTTCTTTTACTTTTTTTTTTTTCTAATTCCTTCTATTTTATCATATAATTATAGTAGTAAAAGATTTGGTAGAGTTTATTTTATTATAATATTTAAAAATGTTATATAATATATATTATTATATTGGCTTAATATCAAAGGAATACCTTTTGATTTTGTCTGTTTTTTTCAAACATTACATATTTGATACAAAAGATTAAAAATTTTAATGTAATTAATAATATAATCTTCCCTTTATAAGTAAAAAATAACTTTTGCATACAACTTGCTAATGCTATCAATGTGTTTCCACCAACCTTTGATCCAAAGTCTATTGACCATAATGGTGATAGCTTGTTAAGTCCATTGGCAATTCGAGTATCAATTGTAGTTCACCAAATATATATTTATTTGATTAGAAAAAGCAATCTGTTAATAATAAATGAGTCATCTATGGACTAAAAGCAATTTTTTTAAACTTTTTTATTTTGTATATATAATTAATTTTTAACTTTACTAAGTAAATTATGCCCAGTTACTTTATTGTAAATTCTACATTTATTTTCAAATATTGGATCATAATTTTTTAGAAATTTCTTTTTTTCACTTACAAAGACGGCATGGGAAAATACAGCTGGGCTTTGTTAATGGATAAATCTATTTTATAAATTTTATGTCTTCTGAATATCAACTTCTTATATTTTATTTTATTTTATTTTAGAAATTATAATTTTTATACTAAGTTTTAAAACTATGTTATCTTAATTTTATACTAATGAATAATCTAAATATTAGTAAGTATTATTCACTTAAACACATATAAATCTTTTTAAGAAGGAATTTTTAAACTAATGCTTTCATCCATTTTCTTTACCATTTTTTCCTTTTTTAATTAGAAATTAATTTCACCAATTCATAACAAAAATTAATTTTAAGCAAAGTTTATTAAAATGTTTGCATGTTTTTTTTAAAAAATTTGCTGTTTCAAATATTTTTTTTTAATGAGGTCAAGTTTTATTAATTTAGGTGATAAAAATTCTAATTTATAGTAAATTAAAACAATAACTATAACCAAATAATTATGAATCAGCAAAAAAAAATTCTGACTCCCGACTCAGACTTTATCGACTCTTTTCAGTATATTTTAAGCACAAAGAAGCTATATTTATAATACCTTAAATCTTATTTAATAGTAGAATAGCTACCAAAAGATTTTCCATTTTTGAAATCCAAGATAGTTTTTTATAAAGCTCAGTGTTGAGGAAAGTCTCAACATTTAATTGCTTTTGCAGCTAAAGCTGTAACAGTCTTGCTGCTGATTGTATAATTGAAGGATATAATTGAATTGCCTTAACATTTAACACAAATCTTTACTAATAAATCCAAAAGAATTTATGAAATAAATTCAATGGCTTTAATTAAAATTGTATATCCATAAAAGTAATTTTTATATAGCAAAATATATTTTTACAATTTTGTTTTGTGTATATTTATACTAAATTAAAGATTATCTTGTACTTTTAAGTTTGCTTATATAGAAATAACAGTACAAAATTAACAGCCAAATAGTATTATAGAATAGCTTAAGATAAACAAAATATAATTTATATTTTAAGAATAAAGAAGCTTTATTTGTAATACCTTAAATCTTATTTATTAGTAGAATGACTACTATGAGATAGTTTTTTACGAGGCTCAATGTTGAGGAAAGTCTTGACATTTAATTGGTTTGTTTCTAAAGCAGTAACTGCCTTTTCTACTGATTGTATAATTGAAAGATACTATTGAACTGCCTCCTTAACATTTAATTTTTACATTAATACTAAGTATTTTGGAAAATTTTTTTTATAAAAGAGTTGTCAAATTTTTAAACCTCCTTCAAAACTACCTGATTCTAATCGCCCATCTGTTAATTACATTTCTTTTATGTTATTTACAATAATTTTTTTATGGAAAATCAGTTAATTTGTTTGTTGTGATTTTTGTCTTTTATCGACTTTTTCATTTAAATTTTTAAAAGTTATTTTAAATTGCATTTAGTTTCATGCTGGATTTTTATATTTATGCTTATAGTGAGGAAATTTTTCTCTGTTTATATGATTAGCAGCATCCAAATAATTTATAAATGTATAAGTTAGAAATCTACTTTAGAACAAGTTATCTAGAAATCCAAAATGGGATGGACTTAAAATGCTGAAAAATCTTTAAATAATAGATTCATTAATATTGTATCTGATACTCAATAAATCTAATGTACATGGCTAGTTTGTTTCAAGTACTTTTTTCTAATTCCAATTTTAATATTATTCCTACAATTGATAACGAATCTTAGACAGAACACTGAATGCTGTACTGTACTAATAATAATAAAGTAAAATGCTAACTAATAAATAGAGAAGAAACAAAATTAATTCAACCATTTCTTAGTTTCTGCTTGCAAATTACATATGAGAAAATACCTAAATAAAATTAAAATTTTAAATTCTTTCATTAACATTTTGAATAAATCTGTGTTTTGTTATTTCTTGCCTGAATAGCATGTTTCTCATCAGTAATTGGAAATTGAAAGAAAAATTCAAATGCCTATATATGTTAATTATAATTTTCACGAAAGCAAATTATATTAATAACAAATTAGTTTGCCAGATCTGACCATTAAAATATAAATTATAAATGCTATTATTTTTAGAATTATTTCCATATAATAACTTACATAAAATTGATTTATTAATGTGTATTTAATATTTTTTAAACTTATTTATTTTTTATTACATAATTTTTTTTTTTTTTTACTTTGTACTTGTAGGTAGCAGTTACTCTCGACGTTAAAGCTGATGTCACGAGCAGTGTTTTATCATCATACACTTCATTCTTATTTCTATTACGATTATTGTTCCTGTAAATTACTACATCTTTGTTTCTTCATTACATATTATACTTTTCTTAAAGTAGTTAGTACTTAATTCTGTTTTATTATCCACATAAAAATTGTGGTTAAGTGTTGATCTAATTAACATCCCAATTTTGATGACTAATAATATAATTTTAGTATACTTGTAAAGAACCTTTTTTCAAAATTTGTTTAGTATTGAATGAAATTTTCTTCATGCAGCTTTTTATGTTTCTTCTAATACACATATGTATTAGATGATTTTTTGCTTATATTTAGAAGAATATTTCACAATAGTAATTATATGTTTTGAACCTTTGGATTTGATGTACAATATGATTTTATAATTGTACTTTCATTTGCTTTTAAAATTGGTGAAATTATAAAAAAAGTTACTGCATTTTTTTTTTTTTTTTCATTAATCATTTTCATGTTTCTCATTCAATAGCATTTATTATGAAAGTGTCTTTTAATATGCAGTTTAATAAAATTAATAATTTTTAAAGTTAATTATTATTAAAACTTGGATATTATTTGAAATATAAATAATGCTAAATTTATCAGGCAGTTCAAATAACTCATTTGTAAGTTTTAGATTTAATTTTTAATCTACTTTTTACCAGATTATAACAAAGCTACTAATCATAATTTATAATGCAAAATTCTTTTCCAAAATCATTTATATTGTTTTCATAAACTTATTTCTCACCTGCAGATGTTTGTAGATTTTTGTATTTCTAGTGACAAAAGTGTCAAAAATAAATTTTCATTTGGAATTTCTATTCATTTGTGTCACTTAATATAACACTTCTAAATTAAAAAAAAAAAATTTCAATGCTCTGTTTTTACAAAAACAAATTGTATAAATATTTAAAATCAAAGTTGTTATATTTGTCTTGAATACACATTTTGGGAAAAGTAATTTTTTTTTTTTCGTTCACTAAGTGTGGTACTTATGCCAAAAATTCTTGCAATTACTAGGTCAAAAAACACTTGTGAGTGAGTGAGAATATGTCATCTAAGTGCAAGGTCTTTATTGATCGCTGTATCTGGGGAATTCAACATCATAAATGCATCAGCCATAAAGAGCATGCACACAGACTATTTTGAAGGAAACATATATCTGAATGTTAAAAAGAAAGATCTTTCAAGCCAATGCATTTATGATGTTGAGCTCCTCAGTCATATGTGTGTGGTTTCATGTCCTAGTAGCACATTAGGGAGATTCTTTATTAAAACCACATCTATTTGCATTAACAAAAGTCAACAAAGGAGATTTTTATGATATTACTAAACAAATGCAATTACATTATATTCTAATTAAAAATGTGAATTTGTAATTTAAAATAAATGTATATATATAACTTAAAATTTAATTGACCTCTCACAGTTTGAGTGTGTGTTACACACACACAATTGTGTAGTACTTTACTTGCATATATACATGTGTGTATATATTCTATATGTACCATATATATATGGTCCATTTTTAATTATTTTTGTCTTGGGTGCTTAATGACAATCCAATCTAAGACATGGGCTCTTAATGATCAAAAACAAATTACTTGTTTGTTGCCCACCAGCATGATTCAGGGGATATAGGATCTTGAATGAAAAAAAAAAAAAAAAAATTTTTTTTTTTTTTACTGGGTAGAAAATTAAATACATTAATAAAAAAAAACTTTCTCAACTGTTTTATTTAAAGGTATATAATAGATACAATAAATTGCAGTTTTTTTTTTCTTAAACTGTCAGTTCTTGTGGAAGCAGAAGAGAAGATATTGAAATTGAATGTGTATCTAATATGTATTGTCTTGTCAAATTTCCCATATCAGTGAAATGTTTGAGAAAAATAACTATATTTGTACTGATATAGTAGTAAGTTTTTAATAAGGAAACTGAAAATTTCATTTTATAATGTATGTTTTATTTGATACATCAAAAAGGAATTTGAAATTTTTTCCTTTTTTTCTGTAACTAATTTACTTTGATTTTAAGCATTTAAAAATGCTACTCCGAGGAAATAATTGCACTTCATCTTATTGGCAAAAAAAGTTAAAAATCTCAAACATATGCAATGTATCAGAAATTAGAATGAAATATGCAATCAGTTTTATGAATTTACACTTTTTTTATTTACATTTCAAAAGAACTGAGATCAAAGCATTATTTATAACTAATTGAAGAGAAAATTATATATATATATAAAAAAGAAATGGGGGATAGAAATACAAAGTATTAATTAAAAATTTATGAAATGCTTTTTAAGGAAATGAATTCAAAAAGTTGAAAATGTGTATGGTATTTATTCCATCTAATTATACATTAAAAATTTTTATTTACTAGGCGAAAGGCATATGCTGCTAGCTATGTTTCAGTTTAGCAAATTATTGAAATGATGTCATGGAGGCATAAGGCACATGTTTTCCTCCTGAGGCTCATCTCCTTTAGGTGTATATGGATATAATATATCCAAGGTGACCCACCTATGGCTGGATCATTCTATTTTTTAATTCCCTTCTATTGGCTCACACTCTCCCTATGTATATCTTGTTCAAATTTTCAATCGTTAATAAAATACTTTTTATTCCTCCACTCAAGTTCAAATCACATTTTTTTGAACTTGTAGTGGATGACACTCGATGTTAATACAGTTTTTCAAATATTAATTCAGTAATAATTTTAGTTTTTTTTTAGAAGTTGCATGTATCTACCAATAGGGCGCCAGATAAACTAAAAAAAATGAATGAAAATATTTATAAGGGACTTTCTGCGATAGAGTGAGAAAAAATTCGAAATTGACTTCAAAAATTTTTTTTTTTATACACATTTGTTCATGTTTAGTTCGACCAACGATTGTGAAGAAATTTGGCAAACAACCAAATTGATGATTAAAAATCCGGCAAAATAGACAGAGTTATTTTCTTTTGGAGTGTTTTTGTCTGCACAAAAATACAAATTTTAAATTTTTTTTTAATTTTATAAAAAAAAATCAATAAATAGCTGAACATTTTTTAAATTGCTTTGTATTGCATATGTCTGATCTAGGCCCCTACAAAATGTTATTATGATGACTGTTAATTTTTTTATTGATTAATCAGTAAAACACAACTCATCAAACATGCGT
>BPLR01011963.1:0-64618 GCA_021605095.1 Caerostris extrusa | reverse complement strand
TTGGTTTTGTTAAAAGATTACATTTTTAATGTTATCCGATTTAAATATGTAAAAGCAAAAAACCTTAGAAAACAATCCTGCAGATATAAAAATAACAATACATACTAAAATTTTTTAAACTTTTGAGTAATGGCAATTGCAGTAAAAATAACCAATTACTTTTACAAAAATGCCATTAGAAAACTTCATAAAATTTTTCGGATATATACATGACAGGATTATTTAGAGTATATCAAAAATAGAAATTTTTTCATCCATGATTTTACAGCAAAATTGATTCAGAAAAAATAATGTGCGGCTTTACAAAGTTATATCTGAAGACAAATTGTCTTTTTAAAAAAGAAAACTGATTGTTTGAATTTTTTTTTCTTCCGCAAAATAAATAATAAGATCTACCGTAAGGCACAGAACAAAACAAAGAGTCATGTTTATACACATTGGACCGTGAATGGCTCCCTATCGATGATCTTGCAGATAATTAAGACACACACGACTGGAAAAACTTTATTACAGCATTCCTAGAATAAAATTAAAATAAAATTGGAATACAACAGTTTTAAACATACAAGTAATATATTAAACGTTTTTTTCTGCTGAATTATTTGATTGTTATTATTATTTTTTAAATAACAATTAAAATAATTATATCAACCCTATATTTAACATTTTTTACTGCTTGTAACTAATACAACAAATGCATAAATAATGTATTTATATCTAAATAGATAGATAAAAGATATCTTCAAACCAAATGACCAAGTTAGAAAATGCAGTTGTATTAAAATAACTTAATTCTGTAAAAAAAAAAAAAAAAAAGGTAATCCATACATTCCTTACTTTAATAAAAAAAATATGCAATATACATCTTGATTTTTCACTATACATTCATTAGTGCTTATATTTAATGCTTATGTAAAGTTATAAGTATGGTAATTGGTGAAACCATACAATTTCCATTTTTTTCATAGTAAAAATTACTTGAAGTAAAAAAAGTTTGAGAAGGCATTACAAAATTATACATTTTCTTAAAACTTCCCAAGATATACAAAAATAATGGTAGAAATTTTTTAAAAACACTTATATTTTGCATTGAGGAAAATGCTTAAAGGAAAAAATTAAATTAGGAAAAAATATCTATTGCTTAAAACGTACAAACCCTAGCACACAATATATTTATCTTCCAATAATGAAATACATACCTTGCATAAGGAATATATGATATTGAATACCATGTCATGGCAAGGAATTGAAAAATACAAAATACAATTACAAGTCCAATTTTATGCCACTACAGGGGGAAAAAAAAAGTCCTCTAAGTAAATTTTTTAACATATAATACATATTTAATATGCATTTTTTTAATGTATATACAATATATTTTTAATGTTAAAAGTCTATAATTCTAGAATTAAATCTTTTATTCGACTTTCATTTCACAAAGCTGAAAATATGCCTGTTTTAATTTAAAATTTTTAAGTTAAATAAACTCACAAAATATTATGGTAAATATATCTGTTAAATAAAATTTTATGCTATACTTCAGTTAACATTTTTCATGATCTTAAGTTATCATTAAATACATATTTCTATTGTTTAAATATTTATTTTACTTTTATCCTAAATTGATTCAACTTTTATGTATTAATTAATAAACAATAAAAAAAATAAATAAATAAATAAAGGCTTTCAAAATAAATATCTTCTTTTACCTGCCAAATGACTGACAACATGAAATTAAATTGTTAAATTTTTTTTTTTATAAAGCAGTATTCGATATTTATAAAATAGTAGTTACATATTAAAAATATTTTGCTTAGTCTGCAAAATTGAAATAGAAAAGTAATAATGCATATTTCTTATTTCCATACAAGTAAGTATCTTAAATATCAAATACAATTTAATTAAAGCTTTTAATAGAATTTATACAACACTTAAATAATGTCCAACACAATATTATAATCAAATTACAAAGTTTGTCACTCAATTTGAAATATGGCTAAATGCATGTAAGATAAAAAGTAAACCCATCTAAATGTGCTTGCTAATAATAAAAACTTGTGCAAAAAATCTTGTCACCTTAAATCACATTACTATTTTTTAATGAACTAGTGCTTTTTGTAAAGGTATAATAGAACCATAAGCTCAATCCTCAAAACCAAATTAACCTTCACAGTGCTTATTAAAGAGATTAATAAAGCTTCTAATACAATCTCTCCACTTTCACATCTCACCAACAAGCTCTCAATCAGAATTACACTCTTACTCTAAAAATCAATCATTCAACAAATCCTTCTTTATGCCATTCCTGTTTGGATAAATAACAGCAATGATGAAACTGTAGGTTTTCAGAACTAAGAAATTCTGAAAATCACTGATGTATCCTTTTATTTAAGAAAGGAATTTATGCACAATAAATGCTGACTAGACCCTATCCTGGATTATGCCAAAAAAACTTTGAAAATTTTCTCCAAAATCTCAATAGTATAGACTATTTTTTAATTATTCATCTTCCACTTTTAACTATCAGGAAAATAAAAATTAAAGACGACCATACACAACCACCAACCATAAATTCAAACAAATGAAAATGCATGTGACTCAATCCAGGATAGTATTTTATTTTCACCACAATTATTCCAAATCTCACTGGCTATCACTAATTTCTTCTGAACACTTGTATCTCAACCTTTATTCTAGCAAATCAACATTCATTCCAAGATTTTTGCTCCACCCATAGAACTTCACTAACTTTTTTGATAAAATTTTTTATTTTATCGTTAGCCAATCAACAACACAAAATATACATCTTAGCACATAATATATTTATCTTTCAATAATAATCCCAGATAAATGACTACAATTTCAAGACTTCCACCTATTTAACTAGCTCTTTTTGTTTCACTTAATTTAATACTTTCTCTTCTGCTTTCAATGATCTTCCTTCTTTTGGTTATCATGAAGTGCAAATGATATAAATTTTAAATATTTTTTCTTAATTACTCCTTTTGACATTAATTATACTTTTTTATCATAGAACATTGCGCTCAATTTAATTTAATCTCCTTTAAAACTTCTACAAACTTTAAAGAACTTTGTAAATTTTCATTTTAATTAACTTTTAACTGGAGGTAAAGGGATATTTTTCACCAGAAATTCTGAAATTAACACCATGTTTGTTTTCGTCTAAAAATAATAATACCAACTATAACTAATTATGAAATGTTACAAAATTTTATTAAAAAATTGCTTAAAAGGCAATTCCAATATAATTTTAATCAACGTATACTAGATATTAAATACATAATTACCCAAAATGCAGCACAAAGTGTCAATGCAAGGAAAGCCTATTTTAAAAGAACAATACAATATATAAATGTTATGAAATATAAGTAAATTATATAATTCTATCTCCTAACATCTGCATTAGGAGAAAAATTCAAAGTGAATTTACGGCAATAACATCTGGTTTTGATATGCACATACCAACATCCCAGATAAATGATTAAACAAGACAATAACAAAGTCTGACATTTAGTGTGTTGGTATCCCTGGCCATTTTAAATCACATTTGTTTTAAATATATCAGAAATATAATGGAGTAAAATAAAAAAAAAAATAGTAAAAATAAATTTAAAAATTCTACATTTCAATAAAATTTAAAAAATAATTGAATGTACAAAATTAATAATTTTTAGTCATAAAAATTAAAGGACACATTTAAAAACGACTTACAAAAACTGCTATTGTAGCAAAGATTCTGGTAGCTGCAAACATTTTTTGTATCTGGTTACAGGGTCCCATCAGAAACATGGTACTGTAAAATTTTAATATTAAATGCAATATTTTAAATGCCAAAGTGAATTAACTCAAAATAGTCATGTGCACCATGTCCTAAATGATTATACTGAACAGTAATAACAATGTTTTAAAATCTATTTTTAAACAGATTTAAATTAACACAAAATGTAAAAACAGCATAGATGAATTAAACAGAAGAGCATAAAAATGCATATTTAGTCAAAGACATTAAATTCTTATATTAAATATAAAATAACCACTAAAATTTCATGTATCAATATAAATCTTACCTGGATAAAGCTGTAATATTTCCCAAGGTATAAAATATTCCAAAAAGTATTATTCCCCTCGGAAGAGCGAAACAAGCAGCTCCCTAATATAAATGAATAAATAAATATTTCTTTAACAAGAATTTGAGGTATAAAAATTTATCATTTTTCTTTATAATGGAATATTACATTATACAATTTAAAATTCTTAATAGATATTGATCAATTTTAAAAAGGTTTAAAGGCAAGTGTGATTTAATTTTCTCAGGGAAAAATATAAATAATGAAGAAATTTAATAAAATAAAATTGAACTCTTGATGAAATTTAAAAAAAAAAAAAAAATTAAACAACTGATTTAAAAAGAACTTAATAGCTTACCAAAATAGAAAACACAAAACCTAATATAAAGCAAATGGCAAAACCTTTAATTCTAGTGGACCAACTTAATGTTGAAGCATCAATCACCTAAAAATAAAAAGAACACATAATTTTAAAATTTATCAATATTAACATTAAATTTAAAAAAGTCAATTGAAATAAATTCAATCACTATAAATGCTATTTTGAGATCTAAATAAATTCTCAGAACAAAGGATGACTAAAAACTTTTTAAGACATATCAGGTCAATGTGAGGAAAATAAAAAAAAAAAATTAGAAAAACAACACTAAAAGAATTTAAATTTTTTCAACATAATGAAAGTAAGTACATAAATACTTTCATGTTATACAAAAGTCTTAGCAAGGTGATAAATAATACAATGTGTTACCAAATAAATTTCTAGTGACTGGTGAATGTTAGAATGTATATACTTTTAAAAGTTAAATCCCAGTAGTGGCCAAAATTACGGAAAGCCTTTGAAACACATGTATTTTTGAAGTTTTAACATGATTTATTACTAATAATTAAGTCTAGTATTATTGTACCATAAATTACCATTATAAGAGAATAAATTCAATTAATAATATACAATGTAATTTGCAAGATTTTTTTTTCTTTTATCCTATGAAAAATTTATGTATTTTGAATTATATAAAAATAAATTTTAATTTTAAATTTTTTTTATTAGTAACTTGTTTGAAAGCCTTTTGTTTCAAAATTACAGCTAAAAAGCAACTTACAGAAGAATAAAACAATGATTGTATAGTTATTTCCATTAGTTGCCTTTAATCCTAAGTTCTTCTAACAAATTGTATTTATTGTCTGACTGGAAACATTTTGATTAAAGTCAAATAATATTAAAATAAAATTAAAAAAAAAAAAAAACCATATTATTCCGCACCCTTGATATGGCTCATTGATAGAATATGAAAAACCACACAACACTGTATTACCATTAGCAGTCAACTGGCATTGATTTCGATTCAGACTAGAAGTTACATGCAATTTTCTAAATATTTCTTGATTAAATGCTGTTTCTTTTGAATTCTTTTTATTTTTATCCATTATTTGTTTACAGAAACTTTTATACCATCCCACCATCATAGATATATAAAAAAAAACCCTAATTTTTGCTGTGTTGCTAGTTATATAGTCAAGATTACCTCTTAGATCTCCACCCTTAACAAAATTCCTGGAAACAATAGTTCGATTCTTAAACAACTTTCAGTTCAAAAATGGATGATTAACAGTTGATTAATATGCTAGAAACTGAGGTGTACTTCTTGTCTATCAAAAGCAGAGGCTAAAGAGATATGGTGCCCATTAAAGGCTAAAGAATATGGCGGCCGTGCCCCATGGACTCAATCTCCAGGATCCCCTTTTCCTCAAGTTGCCACACATGGCAAACACACAAATCAAAATAAAAAGTAAATCAAATGAAAATTAAATTGGAAGTAACAACTGACAAATATAAGCTCAATCAACAAATCAAACCATATGGGAAAACAAAATCAGAAATAAGGTAAACATGAAGATACCGAAATCATAACAAGCTCACACAAAAACAAAATCTGTATTCTCAATGATAAAAAGGAAAACAAACAAAAGAATGAAGGCCCTCCTTCTGTATGTATTGTACACATATAGGAGAATTAATTCAATTAGAAGCTTAATGCTCAGTTCTGGTAGAAAAAAATTATATCTTTTATGTTAATGCACATTGAATAGATCTGATTAGTTCTTAAATTTTTTTTCCTATTGAACACATGTAGATTTGAGAAAATTTGTTTCTTCATACAAGACAATTTCTTCCTATATTTATAAAACTATACCTTTTAATATACTAAAGAAAATTTTTTGTTATATATCACTGCATTTTGCATAAAATTACCTTTCTAGTTAATTACAATTACTACAATTTAATTTAAGAATAATGAAGATTGATACAATTAAAAATTTTCAAACTCCATTTTTTAAGAGGTTTCCAAAAATTTGACTACAATCATATTTAATACTTTTTATATTTGGTTGTTTTTTAATATTAAATTTTTATTTATAATTATTTTGAAATTAATACAAGGAATCCACATGGAACCAGAAATTGGTTATAAATGTGATCTCAGTCAAATGTTTCGATTTACTATATTTTATACATTTATCCACATAAAATATTCCATACTAATCTTTTAGCTTAGATAACAGGAAATAAAAGGCAAATAATTTTTTAAGTAGAAAACAATCTACTCTTCTTCCTATTAAAAAATAGAGTGATTATGAGGCTGTTTAAGATAACAGAATAAGAACATTATAATGAATCATATTTCACTGAATTCATGTTTCATAAGGATAGGAAAAGTTAATGTTTTCATATCTTTAATAACAAATTAGATCAGTTTGAAAATATACATAATTATTTTTATTCATACAATTCATTATAATTAAATGTATTAAATATTATTCATAATGCATAAATTGACACTAAGAAAATTTCATCAAAATTACAACTAAAAACATTACCAAAAATGCTAATTAAATATATACGAAAATCCTCTTTCTTGAGCTTTGATTTGGATACCAGCCATCCAGTGGCTGTATTAAGAAAAGACCCAAGGTGGGTTAGTGTAGTCATTCTGTGTCTCCTGGCAGTTTGCTGCAAATAGCAGTCATTTATCTATATGTAGCTCTTTTAGAAGACAATTCTGTTCTTAGAAATGCATTCCACAGTCTATGAATTACAGAAGAGCACACATTCAAACATTTTGCTATATAGGATAGATTCTAGCCCACTTCTATTCACACAAAGGTTGTCATTTCAATTCTTCAGATAAATAATGTCTAGTATTTATATCTGAAATATGGCTAATCTAGAATTCCACAACACAATTTTTACTTGTATATATGGGATACTTTAAAAGTTTGTTTCATGGCTGAAAGTCCAACAATGTAAAAAATAGCAGCTCCATTAATCTATGAATCATATAGCATTAATCTAGTGAATCTAAGCAGGGTAACAATAACTTTGAAATAGCCAGTAAATGCAATAAGTTGCAGTTATGTCCATTTTTTTTTTTTTATGACTGGCTGTCCTATTTGATTTATCTCATTTACAAATGTGTTTTTGACTAGTATGTGTGTTTGTTTTTATTTGTGCTGTGCTTGCATTTATGCTATTATCTGTATTGATGCTTTGCTTAATTGCTTAAACCAATTTCAAACAATAAGCACTTTAATATTTTATTAATTGTTAATATTTTACTAATTATTAATTCTGTTAATTTGCTATCATTTGTTACTTATATAAATGAGTAACAAACGATAGTTGATATGGCAACTCGCATTATCTGTTTAATTCATGTATTTTTTTTTTCAAAAATATACAAGTAATTTACCTGATGCATAATACCCTGTTCTTCATCGCCATCATCTCCACTCAAAGCCTTTTTTAATTTGTCCATTTCTAAATTCTGTAAGTATAAAATATATAAATACTTTCAAATAAAAAAATCAAACTAATTGAGGTACATTATGTGAAAATATTAAGAGTCAATAAATTTTATTTTCAGAAACAAGGTAACACCATGTTATATGTGCTAGTATAATCTATTTTTCATCAAATTATTGGATTAATTTTAATATCATGTGAAATAAATAATGCTTGAAATTGAAATATATATCTGCATCGGTTGAGTAACCAGAATGAAATCATTTTCATTATATAAATATATATAAGTATTCAGAGTTGCAATAAATATATATTAAAATTTTTAAGAGAATTATTTCCTTCTAGTTGGACTATTTTTTAGCAATCAAATGAATAAAAAATAATCATGCAGTTAATTATTAATATTTGCTTATACTTTTTTTTTTTTTAGAAGCAGCATCAGCTTTATGTTTGAATATAAATAGTGCACCCTGCATACTGAATGAATAGAATTTTTAACAGAAAATCTTCTAGATGCAAAATCACTAACAAATTTCGAACTTTCAAACTTGTAGCAGCAAAATTAACACTGCCTTAAGAGGACAGTGTCAAATGCAATGACAATGACCTAATCAGCAACTGAGTAATTAGACTTGACATCAATATAATTTTTTAAAATGACATATGCATCAACCAGATTATTGATATAATGTTCACGATGGCAAAAATTAAAAATTTTACTTAGTGAGAAAATTAAAAATATATGCAAAAAAGAACCCTGAATAATGAAAGTATATTCTTTTAAATGAACTTAAGAGATATTTAAAAAAAAAAAAGGTACTACACCTGAAATGCAGAAAATAAATTATAATTTTTTACTGAATTTTAAAAATTCTCTAATTTATCGAATTGAAAAAAATACACCAAAAGTAAAAATGGAATACTTAATTAAATGAATTGATCCAAATGTTAGAATAGATATAAGATATAAAATATTAATATCTTTGCAATATAAACTTACATGGTGAATCTTTTATTTCAATAAATATTCTAATATATGGAGAATATATATATATAACACATGAATTTGAAACCAAAGGAGAAAATTTATAACACGACAATTTTGCACCCTAAAATTATTACTGGTATTCACAGTACACAAATTATACAATAAAACCCTCACAGCATTCACAACAGAAAAACTTGGAATATATATATATAGGTACATTTCTAGTAACAAGGCATCAACCAGTTCAAATTAAGCATAGATATGTTAGCAAATCACCGACAAACATAATGTAATGAGTTATGTTTAACACAATATGCAATAACCTTCAGGTGTTTACATACATTTCATCTGCCCCCTGCTAACAAAAAAAAATACTGAAAAATATAATTTGTATATGCAATATTTAACAAACATAAATAATTCATTATTGCTGGAAATAACTTTGATGATTATTTAAATTTATCAATAAATTATTTAGATCAAAACACAGTAAATACGTCGAGATTTAGAAATAAATAGATTGAACAGTTTCTAATCTTATGCATAATAAATTAAGAGTATAATGATTAAAATTTAAAAATGTCTTCATTTTACAAATGTACCCAAGTATGCTCACTACTAAAAAAAATAACATTGTTTGCATAATAAATGTTAGTAATATATGTAAACAGCCAAGAAATTTTGTATGAATAGAAATAAAATTTTGAAACTCTGAAAATAAAGCTTAACACATATACACAGATTCAAATATTTAGCCAAATTAATTATTTAAATTTTAATTTCAACACAGAATCCCTTCTCCAACATATTTAAAACTTACTATTTGGACACGCTTTATAGACTAAATTAAATTTTCAGAAAAAAAGCTTTAGTAAATTTTAGTCTCTTATTTAATAACAGTTATAGTTCCACAAAGTTTTTAGAATGACTAAAAATTAATTATTGAACTATAAATAAACTGTGATAATTACAAATTTTAAATTAATAATTAGAAACATTTTTTAAGAATATTTTTAGATAAATTATATAGAAAGAGAATATTAGTGAATTTTGAGATTGTAGTGTTGCTCAATATTAATTCAGAAAATGAAATCACATTTTAGGATATCTGGGAATTTTATCAGTTTTTGTTGATCAACAAATTTAGTCATTTAGAATTATCATTTCAATTTGGGTAAATTTATGATAAAAATTTAAATAACGACAAAAAACTTCATTTCATAAAAATTGATCTCAATTGCTTTGAAATCTTTTCTTCCTTTTGACTTAACAAATATTGCAAACATATTTTTTAAAATTTCATAATGTTGCAATTTACTTAAAAATAAAATCTGTTAATCCTCATTTACATAAAAAAACCAAATATTTTACGATACATATCAGTAAAAAAAATGTGATTTATTAATTTTCTTTTAATTCAATCTTAAAGAATTATCATTGGGTATTAATTTATGATGTAATTTAAATATGTCCCATGTATTTCGGTAATCACTCTCACAATAAAGAATTCCATTTCTAACAGTTGGAAATTATATTACTAAATAATTTAATACAGCATGGTCAAAATAAACAAACAATATCAAAATTATATATAAACAAGAAAAGTTCAATAATAGTAACAACTGAATTTCAAAATAAATTAATAGGAAAAGAAAATTAAAGATACCTAGAAATATAATAACTGTAATCAACTTTTTTCTTTCTATTAATAAGAATTAAAAATTATACACGCATTAAACTGCAGATGACAATACATAAACTATACAGTACAAAAATGATTTAAACTTTATAACACAAACAACCAACAGGTGTAAAACATTATATCACGTGTCATTAATAGAAAACCAGATACTAAATCTGTTAAAATTAGGACGTTGTGTGACAGTAAAAGTATATGAATTTTAATGGATGTGAAATTTTATATTTGATAATTTTTAATCTAGATTTACTTTAATTGAGTCAAAAAAAATATATCCATCACTTTTATAAAACCAATGTTATATTGATACCATGAAGTTGAATTAAGAAGAGCAACAAATGACCTAAAATTAATTTATTTTAAAGATTTTGCGATTGGCAACAGAATTCATTTTCAGCTAAAACGAAAGTGATGTCTTTCTGAAATGCATTGTTAAAAAGCAGGTTAAGGATATTAAATAAGGAAAAAGAAAGTTGATTTAGTCTTCGTATTCTTGTAATACTTTTTAGAGTATTCATGGCTCAGAGAAATAATGGAAACCGTCCATTGCAATCTAGTAATCAGCTACATCGCAGGTTTGACTCGTTTAAAGTTTTGAAATTACTTAAAATTTTGATAATTTAATTGTAGTTTCTCATTTCATTTGTTTTTATCTTAAAATTATACATTTTTAATTGCAGAATATAGTGCGAATGTTACCCAATATTGACTTCTGTTTTTTCCTTTTGTGTTGTTATAAGTATTGCGTTTACTAAAGTTAAATACTTTGTTTGTTTTTCAAATAGAAATTACTTTTTTAAAAAATGTACTTGCATGAATTAGAAAATGTATGTGAACTGTAACATACTTTGCATTATGATAATTGTAGTTTTCTTTTCATATTAAGTTTGTTGAATCGCTAATTTAATAGTAATATTTGCAAAAATGTATAATCAATGTATATTTATTAATTAGATGGAATTTAGATTAAAGATACTGTTTGGAAATTACTAGATTTATTTAATAACATTGTTTGTACAATAATCCTGTGGATTAACTATTAAACTGAAGAAATATTGATTGTTTTTCTCCTCTCAGAATGTTGTTATACTTTAAATAATCCTGATAGCTTTAATTTATTTTTTTTTTCTTATTCTGTACGTACTTATTCTTTCTTATAAATGAATACAAGGAAAATGCAAGAAAAGTTATCATATATATATATTTTTTTTACAAAATTTTGATTTTTGAAATTAATATTTATATAAATTATTTTTTTAAAATTCGGCCAAGTGGCAGTTTAGAGAACAAAGAAATTTGATAAAAAAATTTACCACCGAAAAGGGGAATAAGTTTCCAATTAAGGTAATCTTAGTTTTCTCTACTGGAAACTCATTTCTGAACTTTCTTATGCATCATGATCAATGAATTTTAATTATTTTTTGAAGTTCTGCATTTCAAGGTTCTGCTTGTTTTTTTTGCTGATACACCCAACATCCTTTTGTTGTTTTTGCCGATTCCATACCCCTTTCATTCTCATATTTCTCTGATTTTCAACGTTTTTGTTCTCTCCCCATTATAACTGCTTTTCCTAGAAAAAGAAGAGACTCTGACTCATAGGGAAAGTGTTAATCATCATAGCATGAAAAAATATTTACAATTTTATAAATTGAATGTAAAAGTGCTAAAAAATTTAAAATTCAATAAGTATAATTCCTCAAATTGAGATTTTTTCAACACTGTGTCTGGTCAAAATGAACGAGAATTTCTTGCAATTCCAGTCCAGGTATTAAAATGGGAATTTTATCAGATTTGGAATGCCAAGGTAAAACATGTGATTGACATAAGCTTTCTCTTGAATGGCACCACAAACTGATTCAATTTGACCACTATCTAGTAGTCATTTATACAGAAATATATCTCAAAAGTTCTTGTGGTTGGGTTGCACTTCATTTAGACATGCAAGTAAAATTTTAGTGCCAAGTTATCAATGAATAAAACTTTTATCCCTTAAACTGCAATTTTTCACAATATTCTTTTTTCTAATAAATCTTTAAGCGCTTATTTATTTCTATTATTTGAAATTTAGATAATTTTATAATTTTGACATTTAAAATAATTTTTGTGTTGTATTTTGTAGATCAGTGGTTCTTAAAGTGGACATCCTGAAAAATATTTGTAAAATTGCCTCATTTTAGCTTATTTAGTTTTTAAATTAAAAGTTAAACATTTTAATTTTTCTTTTTATAAATATTCTTTATTTTTCTTAATTTTTTTTACAGCATTAAAATACTTATAATCACTTTTATTTAATTTTTATGTTTATATACACATTTATTTAAATGATTTATTATATTTATGTAATAAAATATAAATTTCGTACAATGTTTCCATATTTTTTTCTGAGGATCAATTGCGCATTTTCCAATTTTAAAGGGGTTGTAACCAAATAGTTTAAAAACCAATGTTTAGATTATATCTTTTAAAGAAAAAGAAAATTTTGAATTATATTTTGTTCATGAAATTTTTAAGATTGATTATATAACATTATTTTTTTTTTGCAGTAATACCAAATAATGGAGATTTCAGCAGAATTTATTCTGGAAACCATGGCCAAGCTGTACCTTTATCTAATACTTATCTTCAAAATCCTGTGTCTGGTCCAAATCCAGTTTTGATGAATGCACCACCTCTTCCACCAAGACCTAGTTCTTATACGTCAAACTATAATAGATATCCTGGGATGTCTAACTATTTTAGCCCGTATTCACGCTATGGTATGTCTAATTATAGAATGCCTCCTTATGGACATTTTGGTGTCCGTGGTGATGCCTATAATAGTTTTGTACAAATGGCTGAAGAAAGTACAAGGCCAGCTTTTGAATCCATTGAATCTGTTGTTGAAGTTGTGAGTTCCATAAGTATGATGCTGGAATCTACTTATCATGCAGTTCACAGTTCTTACAGTGCTATTTTAGGTGTAGTAGACCAATTTTCTCGCCTCAAAGATCACTTTGCCGAAGTCTTATCAGTTTTATCTTTAATCCGTGGACTTAGATGGCTGTGTTTAAAAGTATTATATTTACTTAGTAAGTTTGGTTTTGTTATATTTTCACATTTACACACACACATATATATGTATATATATATTTTTAAAGGTACAAACCTACTTTGATTTTTTTAAAGTCAGTTTAAATTATTTTACTTGTTTTAATTGATAAGCTTTAATGAATTGATAATTATATCAAATGGAAAAAGGAAATTAATAAAGATTTATTTTTTATTTATGCATTAAAAGCAAAAGTTTTGTATTAACTTTCTTGAGAAAGTTGAAATTTTCATTAACATTTATCATCTATCTTTAAACTATTTTCTTTTAATTGTTATTTGTGTTTTTTCTAAAAGATTATACTCATCAGTAAAATGTGATCTACCATAAGCATTCTTTAATTGGACAATTCATGATTCAACATTTTCTATAATCTATTATCAATCAAACCCTTCATTTTCAAGTTTTTTTCTTATCAATTCAGTTTTTTTTTGCTTTAACCAACAGGTCATGACACAGTACTGCTTTCATTTTTGGCCTGTGTTTGTCTGTTTTCATTTCGTATAACATAAATCTCGTTAATTTATAAAATTTTTGTGAAGGTTTCTGAATAATTGAAGCAACACAATATCGGGTACTTTTTTTTTATATATAAATAGAAGAATATTGAATTAATGTTCAATGTATGAATTTTGATTATGTATTTGCTAGAAGTAGAAATACTATGATGGAAATTTTTATTGTCTATGCAGGTTCAGAATGTGCATAAACACATTAAATATGTACATGACTTAATTATTTAAATTTTTATCTGCAGTGATTTATCTAGGAAAAACTGTATTGTTGCTTGATAATCTGCCATGGTTATGCCCTCTATTTAAAAGGTATTACAGGTGAACCTCAAGTCAAAACAATACCTCCAAAATGCAAAAAAGATTTTTGTTCCTCCCCCTTCAAGCCTCAAAACCTGCATTACTCAAAATTTCAACCCTCTATATGTCAAAATAATCAGTCAATCCCCACTAGCCATTTTGGTATGTATTTTCCCTCCTTAACTCGAAAAAAATTGGACCTCTTGTATCTCAAACATTAGCAATGTTTGATTTTACAACTACAGATAGTCTTCATTGCTATAGGTAGAGAACGATCTATTGTCTAAAGCAAAAAAAAAATAATAAAAATAAATAAAAAATAAAACTGACTTTTTAATACATAATATTTTTAATTTTAAGGTTCTTTTGGAATTATTTTGATTTTTTTTATTGTACATAATATAACTTTCAAGTTGCAAATAAACATGTTTATTACCTCTGTAACTTGCATTTTTATTTATTTTACCTCTCTAGCCCAAAATAAGTTAGAAAAGAATCTAAAACCTCTACAAGTCGAATATTTCCTTACAAAATCCACATAAAATCGAAAACTCTATAACTCGAATTATTTGGTGTCTCCCTTGAAGTTCGACTTACAGGGGGTTCTACTGTCTATAGTATTTTATCTATAATTTTAAAACTTTTTAATTGTTTTTCAAATGTGTATTTTAGCCCTTGGGTAATTATTATTTTTTTATTTTTAATTTTTTTTTAAAGGAAAATTGGTTCACAAACATCATTTGTGCTATTACACAACACATTCATACATGCCTCCCTTATAATTAGAAAATATTGTGACATAAAATTTTCTGTTTTATTTTTTAAATGATTTCATCTGTAATTTTATTTACTTATTTTTTGGTTAATCTTCTGTAGTTTTATTTCTAGAAATTGGCAGCTATTCTACTATAAATATTTTTTTGAAGTGGGTTCATTAATTTTTACTTGATGTAATAGAATATAATAACAATAGAAATCATTTTTTTCTGAGAAAGAGAATTTTAAAATCACATTTACGACTTATCAATTAAAATGCATAGAATTTAAGATTTATTCAGATTTTGAATGTTTTATCTTTTTTCTTATCAAAATAGGGTATTATGTTGAACGCTATTAATTTTTTGAATCAGAATATTTTATGAGGAAATAAGATTTATTGTACAAAATACTTTGTTCTAAGTAACATTTTTTATTATCAAATCCCATCAAAAATTTAAAAAGCATTAAATTAGTTAAAAATTAAATAAATCTTTATAAAGTTAGCAGAATACCAATATTTTATGCATTTTATATTTTCTTTTAGGACTAAGAAAAGATAATCCTTCAGTAGAAGCGGCATGGTTCTCAGCCAAGAAATCTGCTAATTCTGAAATGCCTGGGGAAGTTCAGGGCTCAGCTTGGCCTTTTTTCATGTTTCTGAGTCTAGTCATTGGTGCTCCTTGGTTGATGTTTAAATTGTTGTCCAAAAATATATCCAAAAAGAAACCTTTTGGTATGTATTAAAAAAATTAATTTACTCAAAAATATTTGCTTTTTATTCCATCTAAAACAATTATTCATTTCCAACTCTGATATTTTGGAAACAAAAGCATGTTCAAAAGTTATTTCCAGAAAATATAGATTTTAATTAAGATGTATATAATATTTTAATGTTCTTTTAAAATAAAAATACTTTTAAATAATGTTAATGTAATGAGATGTATATATATGTTTATTTCAATTAGTAAAATTCTAATAATTACTTAGACATTTTTTTCAAAATTAAAAATATTATTCTTGTGCTAATGAAAAGATACTATACAGTTCTCAATTTATCAATCTGTTTTTGTTGATAGTTCAATTTATTTTTATTTCTATTTTTGCAATTTAAAAGGCTATTTGAAATTAATAACTTATACTTGTTAAGATGCTGCATGATTTTAGCTTCAGGTTGTAACCTCTCTGTCTATATTAGACCTATAACAATTTCGAGAAGGAGCTACTTTCAGGTTCATATGAACACTTCAATTTTTATTTACAAGCACTATATATACATACACATATACACAAACACACTCAAATAATGAACTATGGGTTATACAAAGAAAGGGAAAATTAAAAATAAAATTTGATCACAAATGCACACATGAAAATCACAAATCAAGATCAGAGATTTATCAGGGTTCTCGAGTCTATGTTAAATCTGATTGCATCTGTGACAGACCTTTATTATTATACAGCATAGACCTTTACATAGACCCTACAGACCTTTATAACAAAACCACAAGGGGTTCACTTTGAAAAAGGTTGAAAATCCAGTCTATTCAGTTACTTCAGAGAAAAAAAGAAAACAACACTTCTGGTCGACTTGTCGCAGAACTCTTCTCTAAAAACCTCTTTTTAAAAATATTTTCAAGGTAGGGGTCAGCTTCCCTCAGTTCTCATTGGAGTAGACATATCTGAGATCATGGTGGATCAACAATCATGATGGAATAACTCGTGGTGTAATATGAAAAATTTGTAGTCCATATTCAATCTGAAGTTGTTTCGACCTGTGAAGGTCACATAGACATTTGCTAATTTCCTGAGTCTCGTTATACATGACACCGAATATCTGCTATCAGATTTGATTGACAGGTTTTTCTCATTAGTACAAAACACTAGTTGCATGTAATGCAATTACCCAAAACACTGCTTGTCTGCTGTCAAATTAGAATGATGGGTTGTTATTATGTACTTGTCGAAAAGTATACGTTCCTCTCTCCTGGAAATGAAACGCCAAAATTCTTCCCATGAGAAAAAAATGCTACAAGGTATATGTAATACTTATTTAGCAGTCATGTGTTTGTTTTAATTATTAAAATTCTAATGTTTAATTATTTTTAATTTTAATAACTCCTTTTTACTTTTATGTTGATTAAAAGTACTATAGTAATATTTTCAAATTATTAGCCAACTCCTGTTTATATTTTAATTTTTTATTTCATAGGATTATTTAAAAAACCAGTGAACTGTCACTCTAAAAAAACTAGCATTTTTTAATAATATATTTTAAAATTAATGAAAATAAACAATGCATCAGTTTTATGCCTTCTAGCTTTAACAAAATTATATTAGTATAGATTTATGCACTTGATTAGTACTTCTTATATTTTGAATTGTGTTTTATAGTAAATTGAAAGTATACACATATTTACTAAATGTACTATCAAATAACTGCTTAATAAATTTGCTTTTTTATTTTGAAAATTATTCTATATTTAAGGAAGCAACTTGTTACTAGAAATATATCTTTGTTTATTTTCCTTCTTAATATTAGTTACTTTTACAGATTTGGGTTATTTTTATATTTGTATTACACTTTCTATTTCATTTCTTGTAATTTTCTCTTTTTATCAGGAGCTTTTGTATTGATGTAAAAGTTCATACTTTTTATTATATGAAATCTTTCTATTATATTGCAAATTAAAAGTTAAGTAGCAATATATAAATAAATCATTGCAGATTCTTTTTTTCTCTCATTTATTAATTTTTTCTTATACACCTTTATAATGAATTGAAAGTATAAATAGATTTGCTACATTGTTTCTTCATAGATTTGTTTGTTGTATTAGAACATTGTTCTTTGTTTAAAAGAATGGCATATTGTAGGAATCGATTTTAACATTTTCATCATTATTATGTATTAGACTTAAAATTTTAGATTATCTGCTTATTCTCTTTTTAGTCATATTTCATTTTCCATTCCATTTCTTAAAGAATAAGCCTTCTTTCCATGGTTTTCCTCCCTTCTATATTGAGTTTTTATTTCTGCTATTATTTCTTTTTTTATAATGTATAAATCTATACTTTTTTTTTTTCTGTAATTTTTTCCCAATAAAATACAATTAAATTTAAAAAACAAACAAACTATGTCATGTATTTAAATATATACTAAATAATTGAAGAATTTTTTTTCTGTCATACTTTGTCGTTATCCTAGTGTGCTTTTATTTATTTATTACTTTTTTATACATTTTTACAATAAACTTTAATAAATTAAACTTCATATATAATCATTCAATACAATTTCATTAAAAAATATATAGATCCTTTTCCATCATGGGGCATACTGTTCCTTAAAGCTTAATTCTTAAAAAAAATTAAATAAATAAATTCAATTCTAGTTTCAAATGTAGATGTGCCAATAAATATTATAAATAGAAAGAAATTAATCTGATATCTTAATAGATTAGATATCCTTTTTTAAATAAAGTAGAAGCAGTAAAAAAATTCTATATTTTTAAATTATCTTTTAAAAAGGTGTTTAATTAATATTTGTATTTGTGTGATTAATATTACAAAAAGGATAATTATCTGCACAATAAATAGTTTTATTTATTATATTCAGATCCGAGTATTTGTTTTGTCATATCCTGTATAATATTCATTTTCATTTCATTGAATTTCAATTGCAAAATGATGTGTATTACTTGAATTTATAAAACTAATTGAAATCCTAAATTTTTTGAAAAAAAAAGCTAACCAAATAAATATTCTCAAGCAACATTTCCTTTCTCTGCACTCATTTGAATTTTGTTATGATTCTTTAGAATTAATTCAGATATTTTAAATCTTTTTCAGAGCTGTTATACATTACAAGAAAGGTTTATTTAAAAAAAAACAATATTCCATATAATCTGAATTGTTTAAATATATGAAACCAGCAAAAAAAATTATATGCTAATTATAGATGCCATTAAAAAAATATGACTAATATTGTATTAAAATTATTTAATTGAATAATGTATGGATACTTTTATTTCAAAATACAAGTCTAATTCAAAAATGAAATTTCTAGATCACCGGCTTTTTGTTAATTCCAATGGGAAATATCTATTTTGCTATGCTGCATTTGATTTTAACGCTACACAACCCAATGAATTAACCATTCGATCTGGTGAAAAACTGTACGTGTCCCCTAAAAGTAAGTAAACTATCTTAATATGTTTTTGTTATTTTTTTTAATTGTTAAAAGAAATTATTTACAAATTATTTCATTGGCTAACATATTTATGTAAATAAAAATGTTAATAAAATTTGAAAATTAATCTATGAAATTGCAAAAAAAAAAAAATAAACAATACCACTCTTAAAACCTTTCTCCTCTTAACCTATCAAGCATGCTATTTTTTTTTTAAATGGTATTTTTTATTTATTTATTTTATGTATTGGGTATTTGTCAAATATCTGAATATAGCAATTAAAAATTTGAATCTTCATTATATCTTAAGAATTCTAATTTTTTACATCCTGGATTTTAATTAATTAGCACACAAAAATTTTAACTTTCAAAAATTGAACTATTTTTTAAAAAACTAGATGACCTTCTGCTTTTATTCTCTAATAAAGTTATAAGTAATTAATTAATTCATAGTATAATCCATAATCTGCACACAGTAATTGTATTCAAGTTTTGGTAATTTTACTCACTAAAATCCATTAATTACAAATTTGTCTTTTGCAAAGATGTTACATTTTAGTTGAAATGTTTTTTTATTTCTTGAATGGATAATGTTTTAATGTGTAAAATCTTCTGAAATCCGAAACATTTTCATTTCTATCTTTGTTTATATCTTAGTCGACTATATCAAAACAACTTTAATGAATCTTTTTACTACTTATGAATTAACCATTGATTTTTTTTTTTTTTTTTTTTTTGCATAAAAGAAATTGGTTGACCAAAATCTGAAACAATTTTCTTGTGTATTTCGGCTTTGGCCACTTCATAAATTCGGTAAACATGCTTTGATTTGTACTTTTATGTACAGCAGAATGAAGAAGCAGAGAAGTTTAAAAAATGAAAAAACCATGGAACATGAACATTATGAATTATGTTTTCTGAACATTAATTCATGATATTAAACATTAATTTTATTTAGTTTAAAGCCATGACATTTGTGATATTAGAATACGTGTTTACTGTAAAATGAATGGCTATAATTCCACTTCTGTGTTTTAATTATATAGTAAAATAAAGCAAATTCTGACAAACATAAATTGTGATGTAGTTGCACTGAAAACAAAATTTCAAGTTTTATTTTCTGTACGAATTAAATATTGTATATAAATATTATACCAAGGACTGTTAAATTCACATCAATTATATATAGTAAGAACTAGAAAAAAAAATTTCAAAAATAATTAACAGGAAACTAAAGATATAAAAAAATCTGACGGAGGAAAAGGAAATTAAGTATATGAAATTCATTGGCTGTATATTCAATTGAATATTCACTATAGAAACTGAAAATGATCTGTAGTAATCATATCAATACGATTACATTTTCTTCAATTAGTGGATTTTATTATTTCTTTGGATCATTGTATTAATTCCTTTTTTTTTTTTTTTTTTTTTTTTCAATTACTTAGATGTCCAAAACAAAGACAAATGGGTATTTGCTGGTAATGAGAGATATGAAACTGGTCTTGTTCCTGTAAATTATTTGAAAACTGCTGCTTATTTTCCTAAAAGGAAACAACACATTCCAAAAAGTAACACTTCAGATCAAGCAGCTTCAGCAGATAATTATGTTGCAGAGGAAGCAACTGCAGAAAATAATTTTGCTCCAGGTGAAGTATTTCCATCCAGCAATATTGTTTCAGGTGAAGCAAGTCCATCTAGTGATATTGTTCCAGATGAAACAATTACAAAAAGCTATATACCTTCAAATCAGATTGTCACAAAAAATAACATTGTTCCAGATCAAACTATTAATGAACAAACAGAAGTAATGAACAATTTTGATGATGGTGTGAAAACCACTGAAAAACTTCATTCAGTGTTTAAAAAGTTTCCTAAACCCATTATTGTTGAAAGTCATAAGTCAGATTAAATTTAATTTTTTAACAATTGAAATACTTTTTATATTATGCCTGTTAATTACTACATTGTTTTGGAATATTTTATTCTGTGAATATATATGTGCAATTATGAACTTTGTATTTTATGTAAATATAAACTACAAATTAAGATTATAGATTGATTTATATTTCTTGTATATATTTTGTCTTTTGATTGAGTTTTTTTTTTTTTTTGTATCATTAAATAAAATAATTGAGTTACATTTATTTATAATTAAATGTTATTTGAAATAAATTTATTTTATATTGATATAAAATAATTCATTGTTTTAAAAGGCTGTGTATATATCTCCCCTTTGTACTATGTAGAATTTTGCTAATAAATTTTGTGAATAAATGAATTGTTTAATTTTGTCATATATATTAGATAACATATAATATTGAGATTTGAAAATTAATTTTTATAGAAGCTTTTAATATATGAGATGTCTTTTAAATTGCAATATGAAATGAAATTAATATAACTATTAAAGTTAAACAATGTAAAAATTTTGGTTTTTTCAAAACAAACATTAGAAAAATCTGCTGATCTTTATAAAGAACTGACTGATATGATGCTTCAATAAATAATATGTATTTTATTTTCATAAATTTTGCTTCAAACAAATTATATATTATGCTAATTGATAATTTCATATTTTTACATGACTATGACAAATTTGATTTATTATAGGAAAATAAATGAAAATTAGATTTTAAGTGTATTAAAATATAAAAAAGTTATTTAAAATAATTTTTGTAAATCAATAAAATTAAATAAAGGGTATGTTTTCAATTGCTGGTCATTTTGACATAAGCCATTTGCTATTAGAATGGCAAAGCGATTTCTGCAAATTCGCCTATAATAAAATTATGTATTATAAACCATAAACATATATAAAAACATTT
Organism: Caerostris extrusa; assembly: GCA_021605095.1. Classification (NCBI taxonomy): domain Eukaryota; kingdom Metazoa; phylum Arthropoda; class Arachnida; order Araneae; family Araneidae; genus Caerostris; species Caerostris extrusa. Next base: position 42,371 of record BPLR01011963.1, on the reverse strand, counting down.
CAGTTATGACTAAATTTTCTTAGGCATAATTGTTTTGAAGACGTTTCTTAAACTAAATAATTTAAAAGTGTAATTTTATTAGCAGTTATATTTTTAAATGTGCAATAGTTTTTATTTAATTAAAAATGGTTTATAATAATCGGGTTTTAGTAAATACATTTTTTTTTAATTTGAGTTTAGTTTTGTTAAAATTGAGTTTCATTAATTTTTTTAAAGTTTAATTGAATAACTATATGATTTTTTAACTGATTGTCATATAAAATATAATGGAAAAAAAATTGTATTTGAGTTTCTATAAATAGTCATCTACATTTTTAAAAAATATTTTTTTTTAAGTAAAGGAAGTCATTTTTCAATACTTACTATGAGCGATTTCTATTAATTGCATACAAAAGAATCAAATTATGAGCTTTAAAAAATATTTCGTCGGGTATTTTCTTCCAAATTGATTTGTTTATGAGCTGATTAATCAAAGCTAGCCATCATATCAAGGAACAATCTACTTATCTCCCAAGTGGAACAATTTTGTGCCAGCATAAAATTATTCAATTCGAAGACTGTTATGCCCAAAGACAGTTTCTTTTAAAATTGAATTCAACTTTGGTATGATGTGTAATCAACTGATGGAATAATATGTTAGATATTTCTAGCAGTATGGTACTCTTCTTTCTTTTTAGTAACAATGAAATCTTTTAGTGCTTTTCATTTTTACACTTGTCCTATTTGAGTCTGCTTGATTAATTTTTATGGAGTATTTTGATAAGGAGAGTTATTGCAAATTATCAACTACAGTGATGTTTGTAGTAAATATCAAAGAAGTTGAGGCAGGAATAGTGTCAGGGAATTTTCTAAAATATGGATAACCAATCCTATCTCAATGTAAATATTGGCTCTTTTTTTTTTGTGCATGGTGTTATCACATTTTTTCAAATAATGTTACATTATCTTTATTAATCAAATGCTGAACTTTTTATTTCAGTTGCACATTTTGTCTACGTTGTAAAATTGTTAAAAAATTGTTTGTAGTTAATCATTGTTGATGCTATAAGTCTTAAAAAAAGCTCTTATTGTTAAATGAACAATATCTCTAATATTGTCATTTGCTACAAAATCAAAGGCAAAAAAAAAAAAAAAAAAAAAAAATATCAGTGATTTGTTGGATAGTTAGTTATTGTGTTCATGTAGTAAAGATTTAGAGTGGTGAAGCATGTATTATATTCATTATGTATTGTTAAATGATATAAATTATTTGAAAGGGGAGACATTTAGAGATTTTAATTCATTTTCATTGAAGAAAACATTTCATTGTATTGTTATACCTTCTTCATACTGTTTTGAGTGAAAGAGACTTTTAAGCAGAAGTCATTTTAGTTTCCCAAACATTTTTCGTAGAATAAAGAAACTAAATTCATGCCATTTATTGGAATGTAGATGAATGATTTTTTGTTGGTTTTTTTAAATTCTTTTTATTACTTCTTCCTTTATATGATTTCAATAGATAAATGCTTTTTACTATAAATGGTATCACATTATAATATATCATTCATTATAATTATTGCTATAAAGTCATTTTGGAAAAAATGATTTCTCCAAATTCCATAGTTGAATACCATGTTAAAAATGCTATATTTCTTTCTATTCCTCATTCATTTTGATTGTTTAGTTTTAACAAAGAATTGAATAGTTCATTTGTAACGTTAACCTCAAATACTTTATTTTCAAGCAAAGATAGAATATAAGTGGAATGTTTTTATGTATGTTTTGAGGCCCAGACCTTGGAAAGTAGGAAGTTTATTTCTCTGTATAATGAGAAAAACTCCTTTTAAGTTTTTTTTTTTTAATTTTATTTATCAGTTAGTTAATTTGAAATCTGGCATTACTACTGTTGGGTTAAATTTATTAGAATATGAATAAAACCTTTAAGCTTATTTTTTTAATCTGATAAAGATATTTGATAATGGTAAGTTTTGATCATGATGTTTAAATTGTTTTCCATTTAAGATGCAGCAACATAGTACTATTTGTATGTGCAACTTATTCTTGTTTGTAGAGTAGGTCCTGATTCAGAAATAGGGTCATGCTAAATTATAAGGGCTAAATGTATAGTGTAGTACAATCACACATTGGATTAATAATAGTCTTTTTTTTTTGTTTCAATTTTATCTTGTATTATCAACTCTATTATTTCACCTTAGTTTTAACTGGCTTGATTTCAGAAATTCATTATAATCTTTCGGTTTTATTGCTTCGTTACTTTTGTCATGCTCATTTTATTTGTTGCAAATTCAGGTTAGAAATTAATAATAGGCAACATTAAGTGGAAACACATTTCTCAACTAAAATATAGTTATGGTTAATTGTATTAGATTTTATATCATCTAATTCTTGTGAGATATACCGTGCCTTTGTTTTCCTCCTAATTCTTTTGTTAGTTTATTTCTGTTCTGTGTTTCATAAGATTTCTTGAAAATTAAATTTAAAAAAATCACTCATCATTAAAATATTCTACAGATGGTAAATTCTATGGGATTTTTAATCTGTAAGACATATTACAACTATGATTTTTTTTTTTTTTTCATATTGTTATGTTTGTGGGTTGTCAGGATACAAGCATTGTTATAATAATGTCATTGCTTAACCTGTTAGTGGAAATTTAGAAAGATCTTGTTGCACATTCCTTATAGTATTTGTTCTATGAGTATGGGAATATTGCTTAGTTCTGTAATGTATTGTATAAGTATTATAGTTTCTGTGTACAGCAATTTGAGTTCTTTATTATAACCACAGCGTAATAAATCATCACTGTATAACACTAAATGATTGGCAGTCCTAACCACTCACACATTGTCCGCCAGCCAAGCTCTCGGGTTTGTTTTAAATAGCAATGTCTTGATAGTAAGAAAACTTTGGATTTTATCTATTTTGCTTTTTTATCTATTTTTGGTAGATTATAATAGTAATTATTCTACATTAAGTATTCTTAAAAGCTCTTAAAATTGTTAGCAAGTAAAGCTAATTAGATAAGATTGTGAAATTTTTAACTTTTTATAAGATGGTTTGTATAAGAATATGAGATACTTTTCCTTTAGGAAGCCGCCATTTTAAGCCAAATGAAAAAATATCGCCAAATCATCAATTATAGTGCTACGAAACGCGACTCGTGGCAAAATCTTTGTGAACTTGCATTACTTTACATTATATTTTGTTTGGTGTCTTTCTGATGGAAAAGACCGAATACCATATTTCAGTTTTTTTTTTCTTATCTATGTGATATGATACTTATAAGCGATCGCTATTCATGACAATGTATATAATTTTATTTTTACTACAGTTTACAGGGATGCTTTTTATTTATATTTCAATTATTTATCATAACAGTGTTTTGATTAAAAAATATCAGTGAAACATAAAGTAAATAATCTTTGAGAGGTAATAATTAAACACTTCATTCTTTAAATGTCAAAGTAGTTATAAAAATATATCTTGGTAAGTAATTATAATATGCAATAATTACTTAACGTCTAACTTGTGGCCGAGTGGTTGTGGTAATCAGATTACCTGATTGGAGGGTTTTGAACTTTTTCCACTAATGCACACAAATGCGAAGCAGTTACACTTGAAAGTATCACAAAATCATTATACCATCTCTAATGTTTGTAGACTAGCACTTCTTAATATACCATTAAGATTCTAAATATACAAAGATGGGGAACAATTCTAATGTATTATAAACTCATGTTTGTGAAAATTGCAACACCATGAAGGACTTACGCGAGTGAGCAGAAATTTTCAGGAAATGCAAATTAGCGCATGATATGCACGTGATTAGAATTTCAAATCCGTAGCGCATGCGTATGCTGAGCAGCGCCCTCTGAACGGCGGATGGATCCGAATAAATAGACGGCTGTAGCGAGGCGTGTATGGTTATCTGCTAGTGGTAAACGTTAGCTCAATCGTTACTTATGCCTCTTCGACGAAAGAGAGCGAGATTTGAACAGCTTACAGAGTTTGAACGGGGGAGAATCATCGGCCTTCGTGAAGCTGGATTGTCTTATCGCGCAGTAGCCGCTCGTGTGCAGCGTAACAGCAGCACAGTGATGCGTCTTTGAAAGCAGTGGACGGACGAGTGTCGGACAACTCGGAAATCCGGGAGTGGACCCCGAAATGTGACGTCAGCTCGCGATGATAGACACCTGGTCCGCATGGCGCTGACGGACCGTACAGCTTCCTCTAGACAATTGGCAGCACAGTGGTCAATAGCTACAGGTGTTTCATTGTGTGCTTCATCAATTCGTAGACGTCTGCTGCCGCGTGGACTGCGCGCAAGGACTCCTTTATACAGGATCCCTCTCACGCTAAACCATCGCCGCCTGCTGCTACAATGGGCCGCTCAGCGTAGAGACTGGCGTACTGATTGGCAGCATGTCGTGTTTTCTGACGAATCCAGCTTTAATTTGTGGTACCATGATGGCCGCATTCGTGTGAGACGCTATGCCGGTGAACGCCACCTTCCGGAGTGCATTATCGAACGCCACAGTGGACGAACACCCGGAGTTATGGTCTGGGGTGCCATAGCATATCATGGACGATCTCAATTGCTAAGAATTGTGGGCAATCTGAACAGCAACCGGTACATCAGTGAAGTTCTACAGCCCCAAGCTGTTCACTTCCTTCAAAGCTTGCCAGGCGCTGTATTTCAACAGGACAACGGCCGCCCTCATATCGCTAGTACTGTTCAATGCTTCTTTGCAACGTGGCAGGTACAGCTTCTTCCTTGCGTACTCCCCGGATATGTCGCCGATTGAACATGTGTGGATTTCGTTGGTCGGCGTCTCGTTCGTGATCCTCGTCCTGTTGCTTCTGCAGACGAACTTTGGCTGCGCATACAAACAATATGGAATGCTCTTCCTCAAGCAGACATTCAAAATTTGTTTGACTCCATGCCACGTCGTGTAGCAGCACTTATTGCGGCGCGTGGTGGCTACACAAAATACTGATTTCGATCTCTCATTACTGTTTGTTTGCTTTGGACATTTAATCATTTATTTGTACCACTACCACTCAACTGTGTATTAAATTTCATTCAATTATGACGATTCCTTCATGGTGTTGCAATTTTCACAAACATGGGTTTACTTTTCAAAATATTTGTTTTAGAATATGTTTATGCATCACCATTATATTTGGGGTACTTGTCTATTGAATACAGTGGTTCCCAACATGGGCTCATTGAAAAATTATTAATAATATCAGAAATCTCGAAAAAACAACAACAATAGGTGTAAATCTAATAATTGATTAATCCTTGGTTATTACTAGCCCTATCCATCACCAATCATATCTCGCGATTACTCATGTACTTTCTTCTCTCTTATTCTTTTCCTTTCGTTTCAAGTTTTTTTTTTTTTTTTTTTTAGAAATATTTTGAATCTTCTCAGAGTTTCTGGCATCGACATTTTTATTAAAAATAGGACATTATTTTAGATACACACATAGAGAGAGAGAGAGAGAAAGCACCAGAAGTGTGATCCATTTGTTACCTAATTTTACTACCTAAAATAAATTTGCTTGTTGTAGAAAGATGGCTGAGGAGGGGAGGGGGATACTCTTAAATGAAAATTTTATCAAGATCTAATGGAGAGAAAATAGGTTAGGTCTCTTTTAAATACCTTGCTACACTGGTGTGCAAAACTTAAGCAACAGGTGGCTTTTTTGCCATAACTCCACGAGAAATCATCTGAGGGACATGACATTCAGAAATTAGGGAGAGTATTATGTACGTAAAGGATGACGAAAGCATCGGCGCTGAAAAAGGAATACAATGCATACGGTGTGGAATCAAACAAAAACAAGCTTTATTGAACGCATATTATCGTGATTTATGATTGTCTATCCAAGAGGAAGAACAACAAGCAGATGTTCCTTAATATGAGACATGTCCTCCCCTCACTGCAATGGTTGCTTCGCACCGTCTCCGCATACTCAGAACCAGCTGATGCAACATTTCTTGCGGTAGGAGTGCCCATTCCTCAATCAGTATCTGTTTGAGTTGTTGGGTGTTCTCCGGAGGATGTAAGCGTGCTGCAATGCGTCTTCCCAAAGTATCCCACACATGTTTGATGGGATTTAAATCTGAGGAGTACGCTGGCCAATCCATTCGAGTGATATCTTCACTTTCCAGTAGCTCTTCAACAGCAAGAGTCCGATGTGGCCGTGCATTGTCATCCATAAAAATGAAGTCTGGCACCTCGGAACAGACGCACATGGGGAAGGAGTGCCTCCTCATAATAACGATCCCCGGTTACAGACCCTCTGTCGAAAACGTGGAGCTCAGTTCGCCCGTTCAGCAAAATGCCTCCCCAGACAAGAACTCCAGAACCACCATAACGGTGTCTTTCCTTGAGGTTACTGGGATAAAAACCGGGTCCCGACCTCTCTTCAAATCAAAACGCGTCGAGAATCGCTTCTGGTACAGAACCGACTCTCATCCGTAAAGAGGACACGACTCCATTGATCAGTTGCCCAATTTTTGTGCTCTCTGTACCATTGTAAACGGTAGCGTCGGTGGTCAACTTTCAACGGGAGGCAGCGTTCAGGAGAGCGGGCGAATAGGTCCATTTTGTGAAGGCGTCTGGCTACAGTAAACTGCGACACTTGTCGCCCCGTTGCTGTACAGAGTTGCTGAGCAATGGCGCTTGCTGACTGCTGTCGGCCTCTTTTCGCCTGCAGGACGATATATCGGTCATCCCCTGCAGTTGTCTTCCTCGGCCGGCCACCACGAAACTTTCTAACAGCTGTACCTGTGGTTTGGAAAGCTTTCAAGCGCGCGAAACGACACTTTGTTGATTCCGAACTCTGCAGCTACACTGGTGACAGTACGCTCCTCCTCCAGCTTTCCGATCATTCTTCCACGTGTGAAGTCGTCCAGGTGATTTCTTCTAGCCATATTTCACGAACTGATTCACTGGCACTTGCAGCGAATATGTTGAATTGCGTCTCCGTCCTTCCTTTTATTCTATTGTTGAGCTGCGCGCTCTGAAATCACTCGTTTTGCGTACGCTCACGTCGCCTCCGACGTTTCGTTCCTGATATTTGCATACGCATGACGTTTCTATTGACATACGTGTTCATTGTACTGATCTCCAGACCTCCTTTTCTGCAATTTCACGGCTATCTGCTAAATTTTTACATTGTTGCTTAAGTTTTGCACACCAGTGTATAATAGGAATCGATTTTTTTTTTTGCAATAATTATGGATTTATAAACAAGAATTACTTACCAATCAGGATAATTTTGAAGTCATAATAATTAAAATTTATGGTCATAAAAAAAAAAGTTCTTCAGTACTTTTTTGTTAATTTTTCCTTTTTTAATATGATATATTTCTTATATGTAAAAAAGGTCGCTCCTGTACAGGTACAAGTATTTATTGTATTACAGGTACAAATATGTATCTTTGTACCTGTCTCCATATATACAAATATGTATCTTTGTACCTTTGTACCATGTCCTGTCTTTGTACCATCTGTAATCTTGATAAAAACGTGGTTAAAAGCGGTATGCTCTATTAGTTGATTCCTGGTATGCTTAAAAATGTATATTTCGAACTTTCTGCTTGGGTCTAAGAACCTTTATCGCCAAAATCTCTGAGTATGTTACCAAGACATTCATATTTGTTTATTTTATTTTTATTTATGTCTGTAAAACTTGTTTCACTGCTTAAGAAATTTACATGCGGAAAAAGCAAAGAACAGATATATTTCCTACTATATCATGTGTAAAATAATTTAATTTCTTTTGCTTAGTATAACAACGTTTAACAACGATTTTTAAATGTAAAAAGCGTCTTTTAAAAATGAGAAAATTTAGGAGAATAATTTTCTTTTTGTTTTGTCTACACCAATAGTGATAGTTGTGCCATATCGGGTAACCAAGGGTATGAAAAAGATTTGTAGTAGATTCAGCGTTGTATAAGGTTGGTCTGCTACTCTATTTTCTTGATAAAAATAGGGCCTTAATGAAAACTGCCCTAAATTTACAGATCGTGTGGAAAAAATATCGGGAAGCACAATTTGGTTATCCAGATACCGACAGTCTATCACAGTATTCATCGAGTCTTCTAGTTTTCAAAACGGTGGCTGCATTCATTGATGGAATTAAACTTCATTCGCCACCAGCTATTACCACTTTGCAACGAATGGTGCTACAGTTAATTTTTACATTTCTGGAATATATTTGCTCCTTATATCATTTAAGAACTGATCAAAGCATACACTGGCTCAAATGTTTTTTTTTTTTTTTTTTTTTCATGTAACACATGTAACGGAGAAGGTGGTGTGCCAGATTTAAAAGTTTTAAGGAATTTTCTGATGTGGTAGTTTTTTATTTTTAGGGGAATATTCCTTTCGAATGTGTCATGGATTTGCCGTCAATTGGCGATCGCCAAGAAAGGCGATAAACAGTTCAAGCCACCTTTTTTTGGTGGGGAACTTGGAGAAGAGAGCTGGCGAAAACAAGCCAACGTTTTCATAGGGCATGGAAAACTCCCCATTTTTCGGATCCGGCTGGTATGTTGACAATTTTTTTTTTTTTTTTTTTTTTTTTTTTAGAAAATCATTGTGATGTGATTACACATTTACCTATAAGTAGGAAGTAAAAGTACTTTCAAGCATACAGTCACCTCGATTTTAAACCTTTGGTACCAAAGGCTTCAGGTTCGAATCCTGGCGGGGATGTGGTTGTTTTTGAGTGGTTCGGAATCCATGTTAAACTGTAGGTCCCGATCTAATTAGCCTAAATTGTGAACAAAATGATTGTAGAGAGACAAAGGAAACCTCGATCCTAACTCCAGTGACTGTTAACATTTGCTTAATGAGAAGAAAAAAAGACATTTGCAGTTTTTCTCATTGACTTGATTCGTTTTCTAAAACAATGAATGCAATCTGCTATCTGCAGAAATTAAACTAGAGGCGCTTTTTGTATATTATGCTCTGCAACAGTAGATATCACGAATTTTTTTATATTATAGTTGAGCATTTATTCGTATTTAGTGTTGGGGAAAAAATAACTTGATTTTTTAACATTTATATTGCAATAGGATAAATTACGATATAAATAAAATGCGATATAAATATTTTATTCTGAATGATTTGAATTTCTAATTGAAGGAATCATGTGTCATTATTAATTCATAATTGTATGAATCATGTGAAGTCCAAGAAATTTGGAATTTATGCAATTGAATATTTTGAAAGTTACATTTATGAAACAAATCCAAAATATTTTCTTAAAGTCTGAAATTATGGAATGAAATGTTAATATTTTTTTGAAGTCAGCAGTTTATGAAGCGAAAATATTTTCTTGAATATTTCTATTAAGTTGCAATTATGGAATTAAAAAAGAAAATATTTTCTTCAATCAATAAATGAAATGTAAGTATTTTCTTGAAATAAGCAATTATGGGATGCAATCAAATATTTTTTTTATGAAATCTGCTATTATGAAACGAAATCTCATCTTTAAAAGTAAACAGAAAGTTGAGTGATTTGTTTGCTTTATTTGAAAGTTTAATAGATAAGTCAGAATCAAAATAAAAAGTTTAACTCATACACTGGATTAGTAATGGCTTATTAAAGATTCAAATACAATTGTATTTCAAATTATTTCATTAACTTTATTTTTATTTCGGAATCACTGTTTTGCATTTAATGTAAGAAAAGAAGACACTAATTCTTGAATATATCTAATTAATAGTTTTAGAAAGAGAACCAAATCATGAAATATGGTGGAACCTCTGTCCATCTTTTCGCGCTTGGACATTCTGAAGAAACAATAAAAACTGAAAACGGGACAACATAAAATTTCATGAATTAAGTGTTTACTATCCTGTGATATATATAATATTGATATTGTTGCAGATATATACAGCAATATATGTACATATATAACTTATTAATTTCTTGAACTATAAAGGACATCACTACTCTGTGTATTTAACTTTGTATGTTGGCTGGGGATTATTTTAATAATTATTGTAGTCGTTAGTGAATGATCGAAAATGGTATACTCAAATTATTTTGTATTTAAATATTAACATATTATTAAACTATTATTTTTTGAAGCGCCTTGGGTAAAATCGCAGAACAAGGGCTGTTGGGATTCAGCGTCAAAAATTCTTTCACCAAAGTTCATTAAATAACGGGTTGTGATTGTAAATGAAACAAGTACAAGAAACTCGGGTTACCACATTTGGCGACTTATCGTTTTGCTGGGCCCCCAAAAATTTGGCAAATCCCAACGACCCCTATTTTGCGATTTGGCCTCGTCTTACTTTATTTAATCAACGGCAACTAATCTACGTATTTTTTATTAAATATTATATTTGAATTTCACCAAAACACTTGGGGAGGTGATAGTACGCATCAAGATGAAGAAAAAATGCAATGGAACATGTATTGCAAATGGCGTTGAGTGGGTGAAAATTGGGAAAATGAGTCTGCGAAGTGGTGGGACAGTGAAGCAAACAGAACAATCAAAGTCCAGAAAACATTCATTGTACTGCAGATAAAGTTCGTGAGTAACAGAACAAGATTATTAAATTAAATGTTAAAAGTGGCGCCTGTAGATGCCCCTATATAGAGCACAAAGACGTAGAAATAACTGGCGGAGACCTCAAAAGCTCCAGGTGTTTTTTGGTGCAATGATGTCCACGATACTAATCGACTTGCCAATTTTCGCTTTTAAAACATTTACCGTTTCACACAGTCAATGACTGAACTATATGTTCAATGTATAATTAGCCTCTGAAGCTGTCAAATCAAGCCGCGAATGATTCTTTCATGAATTTTCAAATTTTTTCCGAAACTGATATTATATTTTTCAAAGAGAATTAAATTAGCAAATGAGTAGCTTTCTCAATGATAATTTAGTTGTATTTTTTTGCGAGCGTATTATTAATAAGTATATTATTCAAAAATTGTGCTCAAACTAATCCTCGAGTGCGCTTACATTAATTTCAGGTTGTAACAAAACTTCCGTCCATTTTATTTTAATGGATAACCATAAGACATGTTAACATAGATTCAATCTCTCAATTGCTTATGGCAAATCAGTGGATCCTCTTTAATAATGGTAAGCGCAAAAGTTGTTGTTTCTTATCCTACTTGGTCGAGAGCAACATGTAGACCAAGTCCATGAACCCGTGATAAGTAATGAAAAAGGCTTAAAATTATAGCTTCTTTTTGTCCTTAATCTTGCGGTACAAAGACATGGGGCATCCAAAGGGAGAAGTCTGACTTTACCCCACCCGATTAAACCCCCCGGGCACTGAGTACTCATTTTAGTTGCCTTTCACAACATGCACGGGCTACAGTGGGTCTATTCTAATCCGGACACACACTGGGAAGAACAAAAGTCAATAGATGAGTTGTTATTTAAGAACTATCCAACAACCTCGAAGAGGTTTGGTAACACCGATCCAATCTCAAACTATATATGGCAAACCCGCGGATTCTCTGTAATAATGTCCAAGACCTATCCAACAACTTTGAAAGGGTTTGCCTCCGAAGAAGATTTCTTTAAACGGAAGGTGGATATATGAATATAATTACCTCCTTTTAAATTGTTGAGTGTCAATCCAACAACAATCACTGAAGTTGACTGTCAGCAGCTAATATTCTTAAAAGCATTTTTGCAAAGAAAACGATTTTAATCAATAAGCAGAAAAGGATTAATCCTGCTGCATGTCAATGCCAATCTCCACATTGCAAAAATGATTAAGAGTTCACCTAGAAGAATTTAATTGTGAAATGTTGCTTCACCCATCCTATTCTTTTGTGTTTTCTCCTGCAGATTGTCATTTTTTTTAGAAACTTAAGGAATAATTTCCTCTGACTTCAAGAGAAGAGGTTGAAATGAACCTAGATTTTTTCAAAAGCGAAATCAATTGAATTTTGTAAAAAAAAAAAAAAAAAAAAAAGACATCCGAAAGTTGATGAGAGGATGCCATTGAATAAAATATTGACTCTGCCTACCAATTAAATAAATGTATATGATGCTCGTTTTAATCCATTTCCATTTATCCAATGTGGCATTGTAATTTTGGAAGAATTTCACTATCCTAATACCTCAAAATGAACTTCATCTTATTCTGTCCTATATACAATAGTTAAAAAGCATTCTTTCTGATATTATATACATATACATATACATATATATATATATATATATATATATATATATATATATATATATATATATATATATATATATATATATATATATATATATGAAATTGATAAGCCAAAACAACAATCAGGTAAACCCATAGAAATAGTACGTTCTTCCAAATAGAGATATTTAAATCCTCCAGATATATTTAAATTGTATCATGAGGAATAATTTCTGACCATAACAAAACTTTTTCAATTATATTTCTTGCGAAATTTTATATTTATCGTGCAACAATGAATATTGATGTAAAAAAGAACTGTATTGCGATTAGACAGTAAAAGACTTATTAAGGATTGAAGATTATACATAATTTTGCACAACTTATTTCTAAGGACTCTATAAACAAACTGAAAACGGTGTTAGAAAGCTAAATGTTTTATATATGAAATAAAACAATAAAAATATTATATATATTATTAAGGGAATAAATTTAAATTGTATCAGGAGGAATAATTTGTGACCCTGACAAGATTTATTTAATTCTATTCCTTGTGAAATTTTGTATTTATCGTGTAACAAAAGGATATTGGTGTTAAAGCGAACTGCATTGCGATTAGACAATAAAGGACTTATTAAGGATTGAAGATTATACATAATTTTGCACAACTTACTTCTAGTAAACTAGAAACAAACCCAAATATGCTTTAGAAAACTAAAGATCGGATATTTAAAATAAAACAAAATATTTCTATATATTGTTTTAACGAAAATAGTGATTTGAACGTAATGAAACTTTAAAAATAAAACATTTTTTAAACTTAAGAAAAAAAATAAAAAATACCCAATGAGATACACAATATTAAAAGTTTTACCATAGGTTTTCTTTTAAGAAATAGATCAGTAGAAAAAGCAAAAAGTTTTCCTTCTTCACAGATTAAAAACTGGCGATTTAATTCCAGATAATCCAGAGACAGCTCGTTGTCCTCTGCCTCAAAATGGTCTCGAAAAGATTTATTAATTTTTTTTTTTTACCCTTTTCATTTCAGCAGAAAATTGAGGCTCTATAATTTATGTTCTTCGACGCGGGGGAATGAAAAGGACAGAGGAAAAAAAAAATTATTACCCATCGCAGAATGATGAATAATTCATTTCGGTAACCCTGCTCCTATTTCCGATAATTAAGCTTCATTATAACCATTAACCGGAAAAGAGTAGACGTAGAATTTCTGCGTTCGCATTCATTTTATCGGAGAAATGGCCCAGAAAAGGGTAATTTACTTAAACCACTGTTGAGGAGCTAAGCGCAATTTAAAAGATTCAAAAGTGAAGCCAGGCTCTTTTAAACCCGCGACAATGACACATTGTAACTGCACCCCTTTTGATTAAATTGGCTTCAGAGAATGTGGACGATTCGAAAGAGTTATTCTTTAGCGGAAATATTTTTCATGCTTGGTGATGCGTCCATATTTTAACCTTTTGGACTCATCAAGTAGTGAACATTTATTTATTATGGATATTGTGGGGAAATTTTAAATGCAATTTTTGCTGATGGAGGGATTAAAATGCTACTATCAATTATTATTATTATTTTGTTAAACATTGGTGGACCTCATGTTCCACTTATGTTTGCCATCAATAGGTTCCATATGGGTGACGAAGAGAAACTTTTAAAGGTAGCTTCCCTGCAATTATCTGTCATATGGAAGAAAATCCGGAAAATTCCCTCCAAGTAGCCAGGCTATCGTTGATAGACATTCTATACTAGTCATTCTTAGGTTTATGCATCACCAGACATTTTTCTTTACAATCACCATTGAATCTTTATTGTTTCTGAAAGCAATAACTGCAACGCATAAAATCAGCTGATTCGATAGAACTTTCGATAGAATTCGATCGATCTTTTTATACGCATCTAATACTGGGACACTCATTCAACATTAATACTGGATGTGTTAATACTGGGACACTCATTCAACATTAATTACAATTATAGGATATATATTAACACCAGTTTTGTCTCTTTCTGAATTCTTGAGCTATAATTAAGAAGTTTGGTGGTTACACTAACCTTTATTAAACTTAGCTCAGCATATTCTAATAACAACCATTTGTAACTACCATACATCTGTAATCTATAGTTACCTTATGGTCTCTGTGGGGTCGAATGGCAAGCGCTCTGGCGCTCGGTACCACAGGTTTCGTGTTCGAATCCCGACGTTGCCATGGATGTTTGTAGTGGCTCGGAATCCATTTTAAGCCGTAGGTCACTGTCTCATATGACCACAGAGCACAATCAGACTTCTCACCCACATCATTCCCAAACTGTAAAAGTGCAATTCATATCTAGGCACAGGGATTTGGTGTGGTGTATTAGTAGTAGTAATACGGCTCTCTGTTCAGAGAACTTTTAACGATATGTATATAATTTTTTGCCCTCTGACGCAGATGTTATGAAACATTCGTAACTGTCGGGCGTAGTTTTTTGCATTTTCCTTGCCTCCCCGAACTTGGCCCAAACTCTTTAATTTCCTTAAAAATGTTAATAAATTGAAATATATAGATTCATGCCATCAACAAACTCCATTTGACTTTCGACTATCACTCGTTGCAGCTTCCGTGCTGTTACATGCCTGTATATATGAAAATCAGGGGCCATCGGGCTACGAACAGCCCACTGAAGGGCGATGGGGAGAAGCATTGCCTTCCAACAGGACTTTTAGAGGTAGTTGCCATGAATTTCTGTATTGCATGGTAGAAAAACACAGAAAGCTTTCTCCAGGAAAATTGACTATAGATGGGAGCCGTCATCCAATATCTGTCCAAAAACTGGAGGAGGTTTGCATCCAAAGAAGATCTTTATCCAATCTTGTCAATATTATTCGATTTCTATCCAATCGATCTTTACACACATTAGCCATTGAGTTCTCTTTTTCTGGGATCAGTGGTTGCAACGGAAGCTACCAACGGATATAAAACTGAGCCCTCTTACACGCCAGCTGCACATGCTACAACTGGGTGATGAATCAGGCCTTATGGTATAATTGGGCTATAATTTTTTTTTTTTATTTATGTATCTATTAAAATCACTACAATTTTGTCGATATGAAGCAATTTTATGAAACTCTAGTTGTCGACATTGTTCTTTTATTATGGTACATATTTTGTAGACGAATCAAATGATTGAAAATATTACTCACAACAAGGCACAGTTAATTTTGTTGTCATAGTAATGCATTTGAATTATGTAAAAGGAATATAATTTACATAGAACAATAACAATGAAATGGACAATTACTTCTCTGCTTTTATTATATTTTTATTTTATACATATCGTATATTTCGAATATAAGCTGATCCGTGTATAGGTAGAGTGTGTTCTTTCTTCAAAAAAAAAAAAAAAAAAAAAAAATCTAAACTTCAAAATCCATATATAAGCCGAAATAAAAAAAAAAATTATAACATATTCGAGGAGGTATGCATCCAAAAAGGTTCTTTTGATTGTAGGATGGAATAGGAAAGAAAATGGTCATTATGTACTATAAAGTAAATCTAACAATAAACGCTGCAGTTTATTTAAAAACATTTCAAAGCATCTTTGCAAGAAACTCAATTTCTTTGATAAAACGTTATCCTGCTACATGAAACTCTACACTGTAAAAGTGAGTAAGAGTCGTCTTGATTAATGTGTTAAAACTGAACTCATCCTATTTTATTCTCTCCACTTTGGTCCCATATAATACCATCCTTTTTAGAAGCTTATAGAATCATTTCATATGAGTTAGATTAATTTTAAGAGAAGAGGTTAAAAATGAAGCCAGATTCTTTTTCAAATCAAAACTTAATGAATATTTATAAAACAAAAAATAGGCATAAAAAGTAATAGAAAGATGCCATTGAAAGAATGGCAGTTTTGTTAATGATTAAATAAATATATTTTTTAGGCTAAATTTGCAGTTTTATTTCAATCAGAAAAAAAAAAAAAAAACAGAAATTTTGTCACAACCTGATACGTTGAAATTGTTGAGTGGAATCAATCCTTTTATTAGTTGTTTTTACTGGTCAAGAATGATGTGCTCCATGCTCAAAAATAAAATGGCCATAGAATACTGTACATCGTATCTAGGGTGTACAGGATTTTCGAAAAAGAGCAAATTCAAAATGAACAAGTTAAGCTGAATCGAAACCTACCGCATAAATAGCATAGATAGAGTGATAAACCCATAAATTTAATGATAAATACATCAAAGACGAAGTGTACATACATATGCCTTTTCTGGAGTGGCAAAATACGAGTGTAATACAACAGGCATCTTTTTTGAGCCTATTGAGTAAAGTTGAATCTGCTAAATATGCAGGATGTCTCAAACGTATCTGGAAAAATGCAAAGACTGGTAATGGGGACCAAAATAATCAAATTTTATTATGAAATGTGGGTTAAGGTTGTGGAAGGCGCTCTTTATATCGTAGTTGTAAGCGATTCGCTGGACTTAAACGCCCTTTTTCACGTAGATTTTAAACGCTTCGATGACCAAATAGCTGACACTCTGGTCTTGGGTACCACTGACTTCAGATTCTAATCCTAGCAGTGGTATGGATGTTCGTTAGTGATTCGAAATCCAAACTGTACTTTCAGGTCTAGTTAGCCAGATGTGCTAACCAGACCAGGAACTAAATTTTTTTAGTGTGCAAAAAAAAAAAAAAAAAGTACAGCGACAAATCAAACAACGCAGATTTCGAGAAGTATATATCGCTATGAGAATTCGAAGCTCACCGATATGCATTTTATGTATGTAATTGTGAGCATAAATCGAGCATCCAGTTCCAAAGGATATTTTTCCGGAACTTATTCCCGATGTTATTCTAACTGTTTGCAGATGAATGTGGTTTCAGCACGATGGAGTCCCAGGTTATTTCTACAGGAACGTTTTGAAATTACCTTAAAGCGTACTTATAGTTCCCATCGGATCATACGGGATAGACCTGTTTGTTAGTCACTATGATCACAGATTTGATATATCATAGATTTCTTCTTATGGTGGTACTTTATCTAAGAAAGTCCCATCAAGTCCGATGAAGATCTAGTCGCTGGTCTATTAGTTGATGTGTGATATATTCGAAATTTTGCTAATGCACTCCAATCTAATCGCTGCCGCTGTAAATCTTGAATTACAGTTGGTGTTCGCCCTTTTGAGCACCTTTCATAAAAAATTTAATCATAAAAATATTGGTTTCTTTTGACTTTACTTGTCTATTTCACTTGCTTTTTGTTCATGTCTTCCTTACGTACTAGTACTTACATTTCCGTCATTATACTTGTATTGCGCCATTTCCGCACCCCCTTTCCCCCATCCCATTGCAAAATAGGCTTATTTTAGTTTTACTCTCCTCATCATCGTCATCAGTGGCGCAGCAACCCCATGATAGGCCAAGGCCGTCCGCCCGCTGACAGATTTCTAGATGGTAGATGATTCTTTTTACGGAGTAGGGTTGTCAGGTTTACGCTCCACTCTCTACAGTCATATTAGACTGGGACTTAGGTTTAAAGTGGATTCTGACAAAAAGCATCCATGGAATCGCCGGGACTCTAATCCGAAACCTGTGGCACCGAGTGCCAGAGCTCTGTTAGTTATACTCTACCTGCCTTTAAATTTTTATCAGATATTTCTGAAACATCCTTTATATACCATTTACAGTGGTGAATGACTTTGGTCAAATCTAGTCAGGAAATCTAGAACAACAACTGCTTAAAAATAATTACTTAATAACAAGCATTTACAATTAAGAAATGAATACTTTTTTTTTTTTTCATAATACCTTTTTTATAATTTTTTTCATGATACTTTTTTTTTTTTTTATAAACAGCGCGTGCTCCTAAATTTCTTTTGAAAGTTCCCTTTTAAATAAAATAAGACCTGTGAGTCAATGGCTTTATTCGGGAAGGCATTATTGATATCGTTTACAGTGGTGAATGACTTTGGTTAAAGGATCAAGAAATCTAGAACAATAACTGCTTAAAAATAATTATTTAACAACAAATAATTACAATTAAGAATTGAATCCTTTTTTCATAATACCTTTTTTATCCTTTTTTTTCTATAATAATTTTTTTTTTTTTATAAACAGCACGTGCTCCTCAAATTTCCCCTTTTTGAAAAGTTTCCTTTTAAATGAAATGCGACCTGTGAGTCAACGACTCTATTCGTGAAGGCATTATTGATATTCGTGCTCGCCGGTCACCCTGGCCCCGTTCCAAATCCGAGATCGCTCTCCCTGGGAAGTTTTCCCATTCCTTTCACGTGGCATTTCGCGCAGAAGGAATCTTTTCACAGTAATTCTTTTCACAAAGGCTGCTCATCCTTAAAAGGGCGTCCTTTATTCAATTTTTGGAAAACTTCCGTATGCTTGTGGTTTATATCTATTGTGTTTCAGCTATTTAATATACATTATTCGTCTATGGTAGTTCTATTTATAGAATGTATTAAATATAAGAAGAACTGCGAATACTTTTTGTAAAAGTATACAGCTTAGATGGACTAAGCCTTAGATTCTAAAAAAAGAGTCAATGATGAAAAAAAAAGGAGAATTAGACGCACTATAATAAATAAATTGAATTTTTTTTTTTTTAAGTACGTTTAAAAAAAAATTAGTCAGTAATGAAATTATGAGTTATTACTTAGATGTTCTATAACAATTCAGCTGATTATTATCAAAGCATTATTAAAAAGTAATCAATGATGGAAACATAAGAAATTAATTAAATGTACTATAACAATTCAGCTGAGTATTTTAAAAGCACTATTAAAAAAAAAGGCGCTGTGTAAAAAAATGAGTTATTTATTAGATGTATTATAACAATTCAGCTGAGTATTTTAAAGACGTTATTAAAAAATAGTTCATAAGGAAAAGAAATGAGTTATTAATGGTTTTAGTTAGACATAACAGTCTTATTTATAAAACGTTATTAATAGTATATATTTTTTCTAGTTTTGCTCAACATTTTTGTGGGATATAAACACAACCGAATTGCTTTTTCAGCAATAATCCCTCGAACTTTTAAGTTCCTCCTCACATTCCTAATCTTTTATTTTTATCAATTATTTGCCTAACTCTATTTATATTATCTTTATTTTTCAAAGTTTTTACTTTGGGCTGAACCATACTGCATCTTGCTTTTTGACTTGACACATCTTTGACATCCTCAATACGGTTGTGTGAACGTATTCTGAACCTGTGATGTAACCTTCTTGACAATTTTTTTTATTCTCCAGCCATGCCTCCTGCCTTACAAGGCAAGAGTCTCAGGCTTCTGTGGCCAACAAATTCTATAAACAGAAAAATAAAGAGTGGCTCGTAAGAGAAATGAAAAAAAAACTTATTATATGAATATATGTGCTTAAGCCATGCTAAAAAAGTGACTTAATTCTAGAAATGCATGCGTTGTAAACTATAGGATGTTTAATTAAGGTAAAAACTACATTTTGTCACTAGGTCAGGTTGTTAGAAGCAATATTATTGAGTTTAGTATATAACCAGATTTTTCACCATATTTGGTCTTTTATTATACTGATTTTTATGTAATAGATTCGTTACAATGCTAATGAAAGCAGTCTTAGATGTTAGATATCTTAATTATATAAAAACTTTCTCATTTTTAATACGCTTTTTATTAGTTTCACCAGTATGTTTGTATGTTTGTTTGTAACTGACTCTTTGGGCTCGATTTTGCCCTACTTTAAGTGATCAGATTTAATTTAAACTTTGTAGACTTATCAAGGACCGACGACACCAAAATATTTTTATAAGTTTATTATCCCATCATGATTAGGATCGCCAGGATTAGTGATTTTATTTTAATATATGAAGAGCTATTTAACCATTGTTGAATGAAAGTATTCAGTTAAAGACATTCAAACCTACGTTGGACAGTGCCACTATAGTTCCAGTCCTCCGTACCGGAACCTCATGTAAATATTACAGTTTAAAAACTTAAAAAACACGCTTTTTACCTACTTAAAAAGTTATTAAAAGTTATTAAAAATTAAAAGGCTATTTCAAAAATTTCTTTTTCGATGAAATTCCAAAAAGAATATATTTGTAAATTTTCCAATCCTCACCCCACCCTAAAAAAATGTGAACTATTTCACATATACTATTTTTCAAGGAAACTAATAATTTTGTTGTTTTTAAAACATTTTTTTCCGCTTAATTTTTATTGATACAAAAGTAGTAAATATTCATGTAAACTAGGATTTTATTTACTTTACTATTTTACTTACTTTACTAAGAATGTTTCACTGCCACACAAAAATATTCGTCCCAACCCTATGTAGTGTTTTCTCTGTTAACCATATTAGCTTGTAATGGAAGAAGTTTTACAGAGCTGGGCAATATTTTCCACCTAAATAAATAATTATATTTGTTTTCCTTTATGGTTTCACTTTTCTTTTATTGCTTAAATTATAAAATATTGGTTCATTTTAATGCTTTTTTAAAAAGTACATTAAGCATAATACAAAAATTCATAAAACTATTTATAAAAGATAAAGCTGTTTTTCTTTTACTTTGTAAAGAGCAATTAATTGAAATGGAGTCTATATTTTTTTATAAATAATTCATAATAATATGAAATTCAATACAATTCTTTTTCATAATTTAAATTTATTATTTAAGTTTTGAAAATGAGGGTTAGTTTAACCTTTAATTTAAAAGTTAGTGTATTGCAAAATAATCATTGAAACTAATCTATTAAACAAAATATTTTACTTTCTAATTGAAATGAACTGAAACAATTAAGAAAAATTGCCATCAATAATATTATTTTAATAATATTTTTTTTTAATTTGGTGTTGTTTTAAAAATTTGGACTATCGTTAAGTTTTGTGCATAAGTATTGTAATATGAATAAATATTGTGTTTTTAATTTTAATTCTGTATATTTAATCTAACATTATTTAAAAGCTAACATGGTAAGGAATAATTACTTTATGATAATTAATTATTATAACTTCTTAAATTAAATTTTTATTACAATAATTTTTTAAAATATCAAATATTTTCTCATATAATTAAAATTTTAAATATCGAAAATGAAATCAATATTATTAATTTTACAATATATCGTATGTATCATATTTCATTGTATATATATATATATATATATATATATATATATACGTATATATATGTATAACATTGTTATAATATATTATATTGATATAATATATTACATTCTTATTGTATAACCTTAACAAGTTTGATGTATTGTTTAAATAACAATTACGTCAATTTAACAACTTTTTGTTTTTATTGCTTTTGCTTTTACTTTTACTTTACATTTATTACTATATCAAAATAGTAATTAATGTAACAGAAAATATTTATCATTACCCCTTTCATAGAGAATTTCCTAAATAAAGACAGCGATTAACATTTTTATTAAAATGTTTCAATATTTGGCCGAACGTTTTGTAAAAACAGTGTAGAAAATAATCATTAAAAATGATTTACTATAAAAAAAAAAATGTTCAAGTACTTGAGGAAAGACTGAAAGCAATAAAAACTAATTAAATAATTTAATTTACAGTTTTTTCTGAATAATAAGTAATGCAATTTTCTAAATTATTCCAATTATCCATAGTCTGTTTCTATAAGAAGTTTTTAATTATTTATTACAATTAAAAATGATTTATTAATAAAATCAAATATAAATTTTGTGCAAAGTAGTATTTTATTACAAAATAATCTAATATTTACTTGAAACTAAAAATAAATGGAAACCAATCAATTGTATTTATCAATTAATTATATGGTAGTTGCTAAAAATAAAAATATTTTTATTTTTAGCACATTGGAATTAAAAACAAAATTATCTATCTATCTTTTCTCCATGCTTGTGAAGATGAACTTTTGGATTAATATTTTAAAGTAATAATATAGTGTAAAATATTAATATTTCTATATCTATTTTCCATAATTTAATTATATATTTTATGAAAAAATTTCCATATTCATTCTTTATGAAATAATTCAGAATATCTCTTTATTTTTGCGGTCTTATTAATAAGGGAACAGTGCTCAGGTTTTTATGATAGTTATAGAATAACATTTGACACTGAATTATTTTTAAAATACGACAACACATTTTCGATGCATACTATAAATCTTCCATTTTCTCACAAGTGTCCTCAAAAACAAATCATCACGCTTTCGATTTATCATTCTCAACTCCCCCCCTCCTACCACCACCACCATGAAAATCCACAATATATGATTAATCAGGTGTAACAGAGAGAGAGAACTCAAAACAAAACGCACGGTTACGATTAAGACATCCTCAATTAATCACTCGTATTTTTTGACGCGAACGAACGGCGAAACCCAGAGGCCTTTGCTGCCCCGAAGTTGGCGCGAAGGGAAGGGAACTATATTCATTGACCTGATCGCAGCACACCGGTGGAGGATACAGGAAAGGGAAAAAAAAAAAAAAAGCGTGCGTGCGCATCCCAGATGTGGATGATGCGACTCGAACAATATGGAGGCTAGTGCTCTCCTGCGGTGAAGTGCTGCTACTCGGTGGTACACCTCACTCCGTCGGTACTGTTGTACCCTAAGGCCATGGTGTAACCCCCGACTGTAACCCTTGCGACGACGACCCTCACCAGCTGTAAGACGACGGCGGAACTGGAGAAACCCACAGAAAAGCGCGGCGAGAGTTGGTTCCCTCTAAGCCTAATCTTCTCGGTTGACAGAGTGTGTAAAAAAAGCGCTGCAGGCCTCCCTAGAAACCCCGGGGGGTCAGAGCAGGTGCTCTATTCTAGGGCTATGGGCACGGAGCACTCGGACCCATTCCTCACAATCGAAGGTGAGTCCCTGCTTTTTGTTCGATGGGTAGATCGTCGGGTATCGATTCATTCTTCCTCGTCGGTAGATCGGGATCAGTGGGTAGTGGACCGTGGAGAGATGAGGTGATGGGAGGTATCTCTGGAGAAGAGGAGAGAAGATTTGGGGGATTTTGATTTCAAACTCCATGGGTTTTAAATGAATTATTTTTAATAAAAAAGACCAGGACTAGAGATTAAATCATGTTAATTTCTTTTATCTTCTATCTATTGACATCATCAAGAGATCATGGCTCAATATGAAATGAAGAGTGATTAGAATGAATATAACTTAAGAAATGTATAAAACTATATTCTGTTATATAAAACGATATTTCTAAATCACATATTAATTCCGGAGAGTTATAAAATATCGCCATGACATTCATTAAATTAATTGTTTTTATTTATTGGATAAATTCCTCTTTGTACAACAATAGAGAAATAGAAGAAAAATCAAATATCAAAACAAAATATCCTTTTTAGACATTTCTTAAGTGATATCCATTCTAATCGCTCATAATTTCATATTGGACATGAACTCTTGATGAGGTTAGTAAGATAATAGAAATTAATATGGTTTTTTTATTTAATCGATAAGTCTACTTTTTTTTTCTCAGTAGATTAAGAGATACTCTTTTTATTTGATTTGATTTTTCTATTTCTCTATTGTTACACAAAAGAGGAATTATCCATTAAACCCTATTAATTTCTTTTATCTAACAAACCTCATCAAAAGATCATGCCCAATATGAAATTATGAGTGATTAGAAGGGATATCTCTTAAGAAATGTCTAAAAAGATATTTTGTTTTGAAATTTGATTTGTGTTTTTCTATTTCTCTATTGTTATACAAAAGAGGAATTAATTATTAAATAAAAATATTTAATTTAATGAGTGTCATGGAGATATTTTATAACTCTCTGGAATTAATATGGGATTGATGGTTATATAAATTATCTAATGTTTGAAAGATTCTCTGAATTCTTTTAATACAAAAAATAGGTTTACAGATTAGATGAAAACATTTATATTAATTTCTATTATCTAACGAACCTCATCAATAGATCATAGTTCAATATGAAATTAGGAGTGATTAGAAGGGATATCATTTAAGAAATGCCTAGAAAGATATTTTGTTCTGATATTTGATTTGATTTTTTTTTTTTATTTCTCTATTGTTATACAAAAGAGGAATCATCCATTAAATAAAAATATTTAATTTAATGAGTGTCATGGAGATATTTTATAACTCTCTGGAATTAATATGTGATTTGTGGTTAGATAAATTATATATGGTTTGAATGATTTGCTGAATTCTTTTAATACAAAACATAGGCTTACAGATTAGATAAAAAAATTCATATTAAATTTTATTGTCTGTAAATGTTAAACACTCACAAAGATTCCGCTTCAAAAATGAAATTATTAATGATCAGAATGGATATCAGTTAAGAAATGTCTAAAAAGATATTTTGTTTCGATATTTGATTTATTTTTTCTATTTCTCTATTGTTATACAAAATAGGAATTATTCATTACATAATGATATTTAATTTAATGAGTGTCATGGAGATATTTATAATTCTCTGAAATTAATATGTGATTTGTGGTTATAAAGAGTATCTATGGTTTGAAGGATTCGCTGAATTTTTTAATAGAAAAAATAGACTTATCGATTAAATAAAAAAATTCATATTAATTTATATTACCTATATATAGGTTAAACACTCAAAAAGCGGTCGTGTCAAAAATGGAATTATTAACGATAAGAATTGATGTCATTTAAAAATGTCTTGAAAGAAATTTTCTTTTGATATTTGATTTGTTATTTTTTTTTTTTCCATTCCTCTATTGTTATACAAAAGAGGAGTCATGCATTAAATAAAAATATTTAATTTAATGAATGTCATGAAGATATTTTATAACTCTCTGGAATTGATATGTGATTTATGGTTATATAAGTTATTTATGGTTTGAATGATTTGCTGAATTCTTTAAATATAAAATATAGGCTTATCGATTAAATAAAAAAAAATCCATATTAATTTCTATTACCTATATAGGTTAAACAATCAATAGTTACCGTGTCAAATATGAAATTATTAATAAACAGAATGGATGTCATTTAAAAAATGTCCAAAAATATTCTGTTTTGATATTTGATTTTTTTTTTCTATTTCTCTATCGTTATATGAATGAAGAATTTATCCATTAAATAACAATTGTTTAGTTTAATGAGTGTCATTGAGATATTTCATAACTCTCTGGAATTAATATGTGATTTATGGTTAGATAAATTATCTATGGTTTGGATGATTTGCTGAATTTTTAATAGAAAAAATAGCTTTATCGGTTAGATAAAAGAAAAAATTAAAATTAATTTCTATTACCTATATAGGTTAAAAAAAGCGGCCATGCCAAAAGGAAATTATTAATGATCAGAATTGATGTCATTTAAAAATGTCTTGAAAGATATTTTGTTTTGAAATTTGATATTGTTTTTCCTCTTTATAAAATAAAAGGGATTTATTCATTAAATAAAATTATTTAATTTAATCAAAGTCATGGAAATATTTTAAATAGAATTGATGTTATGGAAATATTTTAAAAATTCTTTTTAGGAATTATTATTTTGTGATTTGAATGATTTATTATATTCTATGAATAAAAAAATAGAATTATCGATTAAATAAAAATTCATATTAATATATTATCTGCATATCTTAGAAACTTATTAAGAGATAATGCCAAAAATTTAATTAAGAATGAATCGAATGGATGTTAATCCTTAAATAAAAATAAAAAAATACCCGTGAGAATTTATTTTGCAACTAAGAGAGAAGAAATTAAGAAGTGAATTTGGAATGATAGTAGAGTAATTGGAGTTGATTTGAATTTTAGATGTATTTATTAATTTACTAAGTGTAAGTGAAAAAGAATTATGGGTTTTTCTGAGAGGATTTTTCGTAAATAAAAGTTTGTTTGGATTTGTGGATGAAACTGGTATGATTTTAAGATTATTTGGGAAATTATTTCGTTTAAAAGTTTGTGATTTTCTTCTTTACTGTGATTAAAAGATGTATACGTAGTTTAATAAAACAAGTTATTTGATTATTAGTTAGTTTATATGTCTATTAATAACTCACAAATCGATATTTATACAAATTACTTTAGAGTATTAAAAATTGATATGAATTTTATAAACTATGGATTTCAGGCTGTGTTTATTTAATAACGTTTTTTAAAACTAAATTTATTTTTCAAAATAATTGCTTATTACGTATACCATAAACACACAAAGCTATAATGTGAAAAGACATTTAAATAATTAGAATTAACTATATTTAAAACTATAATAAAAAAAATAATTGTTATGTATGATTTTTCCTATTTCATTCTAATACAAAGCAGAATTCTTCTTTTTTAATAAAAATGAAATCATGTGAATATCTTTTTAGACATTTATAGTATAAAATTTCAAAACAGAGTGAAAAAATGATGGCAGAGTTAATGGAATTGATATGAATTTTAGAAATACGTATACTAAACATGAATAAAGATAAAATAATAAATTATCAAGGAATATATTTGAGCAGAGAAAGTTTTAAACTGTAAAGATTGTGGGATTTATAATTATTTGGGCTAAACATTTTTAATCGGAGTATTTAATATTTTGGTTATATTTAAAGGGAAAAAATCAATAAAAATTTTTTAAGTAATTCATAAAGGAATAGTAATCACAGAGTAAATTTTAAAAAAATTTAAGAAGAAATAGAAATGACAGAAATTTTTAAAGTATTGATATTTCAGATTGTGCTTGTTTTTTTAATTTTTAATACTTGATGAACTAATTTCATAATGTTTTAAAATAATTCTTTTGTATGATACGAAAAGTTGCTGGGCTATGAAACAAAAAATTATATTATGCTGTTAATTTATTAGAAGCTTTATAAAAAATGAGTAGAAATAGAAACCGCATTCTTCTAAACCAATGCTATGAACACCTATATCTGCTTAGTAATTCATAAAGTAACTTGTAAAAATGGAAGTTATAAAATCTGTATTGGTGTTTTTTTTAATAAAATATGATAGCTTAGTTAGATAAATTAAGACCAAAACAGGAAAAAAATATCTGTTAAAAAACTTATATTATGAATACCTATGTCTATTTAGTAACTCACAAAGTGACTTCAAAAATGACGTTAGAAAATAAAAATTGATACCAATTTATAAAGTGGAAATAAAGATGAAATAATAGATTTTTTGGAAGGTAGATGAAAAATTGAGATAAAATAGGCGTTACTTTTTAAAATTCTGAAGATATTTGTAAGTTTTATAGCCCATGCTTTTATTTAAATAAAAAGTGATATCTAAAAAGCAGGGATCTAAAACATCTCAGTATTTATTTAATGATAAAAAATAGAGTTGTTAGAATTTATATATATATATATATATATATATAAATTCTTACAACTCTATTTTTTATCATAAATAAATAAAAGTAAAGTCACTACTCAAAAACATTAAAAATGTCGTTGTTGCCAATTAATTAAATACATGTGGAATGGTATCCCTACTGGAGGCTGATACACAGATAAAATTATATCCAAGATATAGAAAGTAAATTATATAATGACATATGGTATGACGTAATGACATAAAAAAGTATGAATAAAAATGAGGAGGTGTAGCTATACTTGATGAGCGAAGGTTTGGGTTTATGTATGAAATAGGTATGATTTAAAACTATCTGATAAAATATTTGATTTTCATGATAAAATAGTTAATTTAATCATAATACAAGTAAAACATGAATAGCAAAAAAAAAAATTCTTTATTCGTATGCATAGTTATTTATTTTGTAATGAATACATTTATGTAAAATGTACAGGAATTTTAGAATTGCATTATTTATAATTTTTCTTGATGCTTAATTAGAATTGATCAAAGAGAAAAAAAAAATAATATCCTTTTTAGAATAATAAAGCAGCGCCAATTTTATCATTAAGTTAATTTAAACTTCGTATTTCTTAAAAATTAATTTCTTCCTTATTTCTTTTTCTCCCTCTTATTTAAAAAGTTGTGTTTCTTATCTGTGAAATATTAGGATTTCAATTTCGTTGGCGTATTTACTTCAATAAAAACATTTGAATATTTATTTATACATAAAATTGACGGGGATAAGGATTTATATTAATTTACACAGCATGAGTAAAGATGAGGCGATGAAATTATTTTTGATGAGAAAATGAGGAGATGAAGTTACGTTTGATGAGTAATGATTTAGGTTTGTGGGTCAAATCAATATTATTTTAAAACCCTCTGACAGAATATTTGGTTTCAGGATATAACGATTTGTTTTCTTGATAAATGGCGATATTTATATATATATATAAATAAATATTGAGTATGATTTGAGTTGGTGTAAATTTAGTCAAATATTTATAAAATGTAAATAAAAGGATTGGTGATCGGGAAGTTTTTTTAGTGAGTGTTGGCTTGGATATAAATAACATAAAATTGTCTTTAAAAAACAGAGAATTTAATCTTTTAATAACTGAAACTTAAGGCAAAAATTCACATAAGCTTTTATTGTAGAATTAAGGTGAATTTGTGATTTAAATTTGAGTAATTAGTTATTTTTATTTTGGTAGGATATAAATTTGTGGTTTGAAACCCATTTTATAAACATTTGTAAAATGGCTCAAAAGTGACAATGTCGAAAAGGAAGTTAGTTTAAAATTAATATATTATAGTTATATAATACAGATATATGATTTAATTATTTGTATATTTTTATTGGTGGAATATGTTATTGATGAAACAAAAAATTCATATGAATAATTATATAGAGATTAAATGTACAATGTCAACAATGATATTCAAGTAATTAGAATTCATGTGAATTTATGAGGTATAAATAAAAGTGAGTTGATGGGTTCTTAGAAATTTTGAATTTGGGGATGGAATCAACAAAAATTGAGATTTTTATTTCGGGTTTGGAGATTTTATAGGAGAGTTATTGACGAAAAAAAAATGTGTTAATTTGTAACAAATCTTCAATATTAAAAATAACAATAAAAAAATAAGTTGATGAGATTTTAAAACCATTTGAGAGAATTTTTTGTTTGGAGTTTGTTGATTTTTATTGTAATATTAGGCAGCGTTATTCATTAAACAAAAAAAATTAATATGGACATCTACTTTGTAACTTTTAAAGCATCAGTATTAAAAATAATAACAAAATAATAAACACTTATATGATTTTGTAACTCTGAAGATATTTGGTTTTGTTGATTTGTGTTTTTATTGTAATAGAAAACAAGTTTATTAATTATATAAAAATGATATGGATATCTTTTTATTAACTAATAAAACGACCACGTCAAAAATCAGTTAGTGTAATGAAATGTAAAGTTAGTTATTCAAAAGTTTGAGTAAAAAAATAAGTTGTTTTGGGAGGTATTTTTATAAAAAAGAAAATTTAAAACTTAGGAGGGAATTAACACGTTCTCAGCATAAAGGTAAACTATTTTATTTGAGGCTGAGAAGTTAGATCTTTTTAAAATTTTGACAGAGAAAATATATCATTTTAAAAAAGTGTAATTAATATTTAAATAATAACACTTAAAATAATATAATGTCGTTAGAATAACTAATGCTCATATTTAAAAAGTATGGAGGGTCTGTAAAAAAGTAGTCAGAACTCTTTTGTATTTATTCTTTTTATGTAAAATAAACAATTGCCTGAAGAAAAGAAATTTGTTTAAATATTGAGTAACATGCCTCATTAAATTGTTTTAAAATAATTTGATGTGAGTTTTAAAATATGATTATTTCAGGTTATATAACAAAAGTTATTATTATTATTTTTTTTTTGTATTTTTTGGTCAGCATTATACCAATTATTACGCACTATTAAATCCTTATCTCTTGATCAGTAAGAAATTGATATAAATATTTATCTGTTAGCTTATTAAGTAATAATGTAATTAAAAATAAAATCATAATAAATGCAACATTTAGAATTTTATTGTCTAATACGATACTAGGTAAACTATCGATCATCATGTGCGATAGTAGTAAACTATCACACACACACATATATATATATATATATATACAAATTTGAAATTGTGGGAAAATTTAGACATTACATTTTTTACTATTTCGTTTTTGATATGAGCTTAAGTATTAATAAATAACAGATGTATATAGTTGTATCCATAAAAACTCATGGAAGTGACAATAGAAAGGTAACTATAAAATAAGTAAATTTAATATGTTCATATAAAAAATCATGTGGATGTCAGACATGTTTTTATCATCTTGTTTTAGAAATCAAGTAAATTAGTAGAAGAATGAAAAGAAATTGGTGTAAATAAACCTAAAGTTAATAACTCATAAAGCAACGATTTAAAAAAATAACATTATAACACATAGATGATAATACTTTGTAATATGGCCTTATAGTGACTTAGATAGACTGTTAATTAAACAAAGAGATATTTATATTATGCAGTATATTACAAAACGACATTGTCAGAAATGATATTGGAGGAATTTTTGAAAAGAAGAGGAGAAAAGGTTTATATTGTTTAGTATCTCTTTTTTTGTATCTTTGATGTTAGGATAATTTTGATGAAGCAAATATATAGTACAATTATCTATACAGTAGATTATAAATTAGAAGATGCTAAAAATGAATATCTTGAATTGGTGTGTTTTGGTTAGAGTAAAAGCAATTTCAGAACATGTTATTTAGTACCTACTTTGGCATCACTTAAATTATGTAAAATGTTATAAAAATGAGTGCCTAAGATTTTTTTTTTTTTTTAATTTTCTTGAGCTATTGATAAAATAAACAATTCATTTAAATAAAGTACTTATGAGCTTAAGAAGAATCAATTTTTTAAGATAAATTTGAAATTATTTGATTTGACTTTTTAATTAACTTGAATGTATTTTATTTAACTGTTGTAAAATATTAAGCACGTTTTATCTAAAATTAATTATAGAATGAAAAAGATTTAAATGTTTATTAATATACTTATGAACAATTAGAGTGCAAAGCAAGATAATGTAGCATAATTTTATTAATTTTCAATGTTTGTATTTTATTGTTATATTGAGATTTTTTTCAATTTAACGTGAATTTATTACAATGAGTAATGAATCCTCTCCCATAACACAATCCCCTATTTTAGCTTATGAAAATCAATAGCAATTGAATATTTTTAAACAATGGCTTTAGAGCAAGAATGAAGTTATGGTCATTGCATTAAAAATGCTAAAAAATATTTTAATATTTGGGAGCTTTTAAAATCGTATTTTATAATTTTAAGTACTTTTATTATATAATTGATGAAAACTATTTAAATTTTAAATTACATTACTTCAGCTTTTATTTACTATTGCCCTTAAAAGCATGGCAAATAATACTGAAGCTTATTTCTTATCATTTTCTTTTCTTATTTCATATAATTTTTAATCCTTTTTTTTTCTCACGTAATAAAATAATTGCAGCGTTTCAACATGAAATTTTTTACCAATGAAAACATTTTACAAAAATTATCATTGATTTTCAATTATAATTGTAAAATAAAATTTTGAAACATCAACAAAATCGTTAGTCTTAGTTTACAAGTACAGTTAAAAAGAGTAATTTGATAGTGCAGAATGATTTTCAACGTATTTTTATGCAATGTATCGCTTGAATTTAGAGTTTTCGATGTAATGAAATAAGGGTGACATTAACGATTAATTATAATAAAAATTCAAAATTGTTAAAAATAAAACTGTTGGTTAAACAGTTCAAATTTGTATAAAATCATACGTGTAAATTTTTCTCCTGCAACCGCTAAAAGAAATAGCAGAATAACATTAAGAATTAAGGAAGATTATTAATTCTGATTCAAAAATTTGCATTGTTTAAAAATGTTAAAATGTTAATTAGTTTAAAATGTTAAATGTTAGTTTTTTATTTATTTTAAATGTATTTAATGATGAATTTAAATTTAATATACAATTAAATATGTTAATACAAATTTAAATAAGTATTTCAAATTTACCATTTTAAAACTATTATCAATTTAATTATTCATTAATTCAATATTTCATTTTTTAGATATTAAATTAGTAATTAAAGTGCTTTATTAATAGAAAAGTATTTCATAAATATATTTTGCATCTAACTACATCTATCTTAATTTATCTCTTATAATGTTTGTCAATATTTATTAGAAATTTAATTATTTGTCTTTTTAAATAAAATTTCTTTCATTATAATTATTATAGTAATTATAAAATAACGTATTCAATAGTGAATAATAGTACTAAAAATAACAAGCAATTGTGATTAAAATAATTTATATTTAAAGATTTATTTACTGAATGAGTGTAAAGATAATAGTTAAATTTTAAAATCCAGTTTTTTACAATTTTTTTTTAAGCATATCTAAAACATTGTATGTTTTAAATTATATTCATGCATAAAATCATTGTAATCTTCATTTGACAATATTTTGTTTAACTACACGAATATTGTTTTTACCAAATTATAGGCTTTGATTTATTCCAATAGGAAGTTGAATATACTAGCTATACTGTTCTGCATTATAGAAATTAATAATAAAGATTAAATTATTCATATTTGGAATCTGTTATTTTGAATATGAATTTATGAATTTGTTATCTCTATGAATTTAATTGTAATCTTGTACTTCAGAAATGATTAAATTTAAAAAAACTACCTTTGTAAATTCAATAATATTCTTTAAACGTTAAATTTTAGAAGATAATAGCATTTTAAGAACATTTGATTAGCAATTTTACTTAATTTTTTCATTTATAATGAGCAAAAATTCGTTTAACTTTTAACTAATTCGTTTAACTTTTTAAAATCAATTGAAACAACAACAACCAAAAACGTTTTGTGAAGAAGAGTAAGAAAATATTTTAAATCTGCTTTAAGGAATAGCGTATTTTAACTTATATCAAATAAATTAAAACAAAACAAAAAATGAAAACATGTTATATAGATGTAATTAAAATAATTATACATAACTAATGGTTATCTTTATGACTTTTAACAACATTTATTTTTTTAACAGTTGTTACACTATTTAAAGGTAAAAAAAATAATACAGCAGAATATTTTCGTTTTTAGATACAGCAACTAAAAGCGATTATTTTATTCATGCACTATGTTTTTATGAAGCATAATAATGCAAATAAATACAGTATTGAAAAGTAGTTATTGTCGTAATTTTCTCATTCCAACTTTTGACCAAATAAATATGACATAAACTATTCCTTCTATCTAGCTGCTTTATAAAAGAATAAATGATTGTATCGATTAGGTTATTTGCTTTCATTTTCAAACGATTTTTTTATTTCGAAATAAATTTACGCAAAAATGCAAAATAAAACTAGAGCAGAATAATAATTTTTTTACTTTATGTAAATAAATATTTACTAAATTTAAACCAGTTTTGTGAATGTGTCATTTTTCTTGACACATTTTTAAGCAAAATAAATGCGAGAAAAAAAAAAATTTTTGTTAAAAATTCTATATATTAGCTTTTTTAGATTATCCCAGTGTATCCTTTTGTTTAAATACTTTCAATTAAATATAATACACTGTATTATGAAATAGCTGAACAATAATAATAAACTTAAACATTTATAAGTTCTTTGAGATGAAACATTAGTTTAGACCTTATAGCATTTTTTTAATTTTAATATCACTCCAAAAATCCTTCTTTGTGTTCTGTGTGTCCTAATCTTCAGTGTCCTCAGTGCATCTCATGTATTCTACTCATGATGGAGGGTAAGAACGCCATGGAATCTCCTCTTTTCCATGATCTCCATGGAATCTCCTCCTTCATGATTTTTACTTCATTTTTTTATTTTGATCATGAAATTGACTTTTTAGTATTTTAACCACTTCTATATTGTTTCGCTTTTACCTCTTTATACTTATGACAATTATTTTACTCCTATTCTCATCCGCAATTTAAAAAAAAAAAAAACTTTTGTTTGACGCAGCATGGCCAAACCTGGCCCTTGTGCCATAAAACCCTAACCAACCCGTTTTTGAACAATGTATGCAACAATGCCGCCAGCGGATGGAACCTCAGTCCAAATGCTCACCAACAGCGCACATTGCTAATGAGTCACGAGTTGGGAGTCAATAGTCATAACTGATTTTTAATATACCTATTTTTTTATGAATAGAAAAGAAAAATTCTTAAAAAAGAAATAACTAATTAGTTCTTTGCGATTTTCTTTATTGAATTTGTCCGACTTGTGACCCAGTAACAACATGCACATCTAGTTTTCAGGAGAAAAGAGGTTTCAATTATCTGGTGCATGCGTTGCAGTCACTGCTTTCAGAAACGCAGAGAATACTTAAGAGTTGTGCATAGAACAATTAAGCAAAACCAGTGGAGTTAGTATTTTATCCCACACTTCACATAAATGCGGTACTTACAGCTAAAACTATTCCTGGAATGCTTCACAAATTCCCCGTACAGTCGATCGACAATTCGTGGCATGCATTAATCGAATACTAGGCCAACCCTTGTTAAAATAATAACAATAATAGACATTTGTTTTATAGTAACAATATAAATATATGCTTATTCAGAACATAAAGGCAAAAATTCCTTTTGCATTCCTTTGCTGCATTCCCATTACGTTAAGATACGTCTGTTTTTAACAGCAGATATTGGAAAAAACCATACAATTCATGAATACGAATACTTCCATTTATTCTACATTTAGTGTGATTTTCTCCGCATTTTAATGCCTGTTTTTTATTCACATTGTTTAATGCGTCTTTAAGCATATATTTGGATGCAAGTCTTGCGATTCAACGATTTAAAGAAAGAAATAAAACTTCTCGAATGACCTTTTTCCAACATGTTAGGATAAATTATTTCAAATAGAAAAGAATTATCTGAAGTACCTTTAATCACACCAGCGTCAGTTATGCACGCAAGAATAGTTCATGAAAACTTTTTGGCGATTAAATAAAATACGGCATTTCTGTTACTATGTATCGAAGTTAAAAACGATTTTGCTTCTCTTGTTTTTACTTTGCTTTGTCATTAACAACCACACCACTATTTTTTGCAAAGTGATCGATATGGACAATTGCTCTTAATTTTTTTCTTTATAGTAATATTGTGGTAACAACATCCAAATATCATGGATTTAATAAGTCAATTACCTACTACTTATTAGTCAATTTAATAAATAATTTTTCATTATTGTCGTAACAATATCCAAATATCATGGATTTAATAAGTCAATTAATTACTACTTATTAGCCAATTTAATAAATAATTTTCATTATTGTGGTAACAACATCCAAATATCATGGATTTAATAAGTCAATTAATTACTACTTATTAGTAAATTTAATAAATAATTTGTCATTATTGTGTTAACAAATATCCAAATATCATGGATTTAATAAGTCAATTAATTACTACTTATTAGTCAATTTAATAAATAATTTGTCATTTTTGTGTTAACAACATCCAAATTTCATGGATTTAATAAGTCAATTAATTACTACTTATTAATTAATTTAATAACTAATTTTTCATTACAATAATAGTCTGGTGGGGCCTAATGGCCGGTGACTAGCGCTGTGACGCTCGATGCCATAGGTTTCGGGTTCGAGATCCAATGGTGTCATGGATGTTCGTAGGGATTCGGAATCCACTTCAAAACCGTAGGTCCTGGTCTAATATGACTGCTGGGCGTAGGGCTGACTACCCTACCCCGTAATAAGAGAACATCTTTTTTGTCTAGAAATCTGCCAGTTAGCAGTCGGCCTTGGCCCACCGTGAAGCTGTTGCGATCATGATGATGAATATTGTGGTATCAACAACTAAATATTATGAATTTAATTAAGTTAATTATAAACATAATTCTAATTTTACAAACATCAATTCTAACTTTACAGTGATTTTCATTGGTAATTCAAATTTAGAAATTAATACATATTTGTTGTATGTATTCGTCGAAAGAATAATTTGGCTTTTTGCCAACTAATTATATAAAGACTTTTTATATAACTAAACCATTTCTGGTTTATAATCCACATTAGATATGACTTTAAAATGTCACTGTGATTGGTTATTATGAGTGATCATACTGATGACAATATATAGTGATTTATATTGTCACTGCCATATAAATTATTTATAGTATATCTTTGTCACACTAGAAGTACTGCTAATATGCAAATCACTTTCTATAAAACTAATTTATTAAGGAAAATAAGTTTTTAATTTATTAATATTCGATTTAAAATTTTTGAATTCTTGTTTTACAGCTGAAAATGATTACAATAAATAACATAACATAAATTCAGTTTGTTAGTCTTTTTAAATAGTTATTATAATGGCACGTGCTTTTTTTTGCACTTAATAAATAGATAAAAAATTGTGTGTATCAAATGTGAAACCGAAGTTAACGCATTTATTTACAAACCTAAACGAAAAGTAATATTTTGTAAACTAATATTTTGTAAAGTAATATTTTTGTTAAACTAATATTTTGTAAAATGAAACTCTGTTTTTTACAAATTGTTTCAAAGCACTATTTCTAAAACTTTATTACAATTGCTATAAACATTATATACGAATTTGCTTACTATCCCGATTTTGATTTTGTCACAGTTATTTTTATATCACAACAATAATTTTTCATCACTTTGAAAAAAAATCTTAATTCCTATTCTCACTCATGCGACTGAGAGTTATATAGATTGTTTTTGGCATGCATATGCTTTTATATATCATACCCAATTAGTGAGCACGCAAACTTATATACAAAGAAAAAGTTTGATTCTCGCTGCTGGAGTGAGGTTGATCATTAATTTGAAAACCGAGGTTACTTGGTGTTAATTGTCACAGCGTATCTAATCTTTAAATATTTTCGTCTAGTTTGAGTTTTCGGCGTCCTCTGATATGAAATGTAAATGAGAAACACTTAAAGCCGAAAGTTTTCCCGTATAAACATATGCATACCATTCAGATTGGTGGTGTAATGTTCCTCAGTATCTCATTTTGGGAAATCTGTTACAAAATCTTTTCCATAAATGGTGAATGCCCCAATAATCTTCTGCTTAGCAGAGGAAAAAGAAATTGGTAAACTTTTTTTTTATCTGAAATGCTATAGAACACCTGCATACACGAAAATATAAAAAAGGAAAGGTATCATAAAAAAAGGAAATAATAGGCGTAAACCTAGTATCACCAGCCCCGCCCACCAACAATCATATCGCTCATTATGCATGGGTTTTTCTCTTCTCTCAAAAAACTAAAACAAAGTCTTTTGGAAAAAAAATAAAAAGAAGGCATTATTTGGAATATTATATCCACTATTTGTAGTCAAATGTTGGATTTGTAGATTCTGTAATTATAAAATTTTGTAGATTACTAAATTTTTAAATGTGAATTATAATTAATAAAACAGATAATCTAATACACTTTATCAAGATCCAATTTTTAAATTAAAGAGAAATTATTTAATCGTTTTATTATCGTATGTTTATTAAGTAATTCTAGATCTTCATTGTCTATTGATCGATGTATCATATATGAATTAACATCATTTTCATAGTAATAGCATCAAATAGTTTTCATAGCAATAGCATGAAATAATTTTCATAGCGATAGCATAAAATAAAATTATTAATAAAGTCTTTTCTAATTTAAATTGCATTTTGATGTCACGTTTGCATAAAAAGTATTATGAATTTAAGAATGAGAAAAAAAATATGCATTTAAGAACTATAAAAAATAAAGAAAAGGTCGATTTGTAATCTTCATATTTGCTAGAGTTGAAAATCTTGATCCATATCTCAGTTAATTATTAAATTTACCTTCTGTAAAGCTGTTATTATCTACAGGATCATTATAGTTACCTTTTTCTCTAATTAGAGAGCATTCTGAAACTGAAACTGGTCAACGGATTGACAACAAAATTGGTATATGGACTCTATACATGCTAAAGCAGTGGTCTTCAAACTTTGTCAATTTAAGGAACCCTAAATAAGGAGTATAAAAATTATTGCACGTAACCCTGGATCATTAACAATAGAATATTCCGTCAAGGTAGCACATATAAAGAAAAAATGTTTTAACATTATTTTATTATATTATAAAAAAAATTAAAAAGTATTACAAAATAAATTTATTATGTACAAATAAAATTTTCAATTTTAATGATTGGGATTTCTTTGTTTTGCACAAACTTTAAAGTCAGGTTCTATTATAATTATTTGCAAACGTATTTCATGTTCAACACCTAATTTATTTCTTTATTTTGTTTTCGTTCCGACATATGTTGTAATTAAGGACAGTAAGTCTTTTACAGCTTTTGCAGAAATGTGAAGATATTCCGTGAAAATGTTTAACCAAAAATCAGGAAGATCTACTCCACACAGCCACTCTTAAACCTCTGTCCTCCCCTAGTTGCCCCTGAGTAGGCTGTTTATGGTATATATAATTGAAATACGATCCCTGCCGATATACAGCAATAAATAAACAAGTAATATAAAAAAAAATTTTTAAGTCAATTCCTACTTTTTTTCCCCATATTGCAGAAAGTCCTTTACAAATAAAGTTGAAATTTTTCCTCATACATCTGGCGCCATCTATTGGTAGATACATGTAACTTAAATCTAAAAAACTAAAATTAATTAATTAAATTTAATCAATGAATTAATATTTAAAAACTATATTAACATCAAGTGTCATCCACTACAAGTTCAAAAAAAAATGCATTTGAAGTTGAGTGGATGAATAGAAAGTGTTTTATGAACGATTGAAAATTTGAACAAGATATATATTGGGAAAGTGAGAACTAATAGAAGGAATTGATAAAAGAATATTTTTTTATTGAACGTGAGTGGAACTCCTATTTTACTGATGCATGCTCTGGACAGCCTAGCGATGGGTGATGAAAGAAGAGCATTGCCTTTCAGAAAGATTTTTAAGGGCTTCCACCACGCATTTACGTGTCGTATCGTAGAAAACCCGGAAAACTCTCACCAGGCAACTAATTATCGATGCGAGACGTTTTACACACATTGCCATAATCCTCACATCGAGTCTCCTTCTTTCTGAAAACTGAAATTACAATTGACGCCACCAGCGGATTCAATCATGGCCCATTCTAAACGCTAGTTGCCACATGTATGGTAAATGGCGAGTATTGGCAGACTATTAAAAGCTGGACATAAGATATTTGTTTCGGCGTCAAAATTAGTATCTTGAGGAATAGAAGGTTGGCATACTGAAAAAAAGTTCCTTAGAAGTATCATGTATTTTAACTAAATCATTAATGGCAAAAATACAAATAATTTATGCTTAAAAGGGTGTGGGCAAAAATGAACGTGACTGGCAGCTCTTTTTGGAAGAGGACGAAATCAATTTTCGATCGAAACGTTCTTTTCGAACACATGCCATCTTTTTCCCAGAAGCCGAAAATGGCTTGCATTAATTAGCGTTTTATGACTCATTATTTGCTCTCTTTGGGCGGCCATTAAAAATAAAAAATGAGCGTTTCTGTTAAGTAGCCATGGTTTGCTATTCACCGCTCAACTGAAGATGGGAGAGAGGAATATGCCACCCACCCTCACACCCCTCTGTTAAGGATGCAATAAAACTTGGCCGCTTTCCAAACGATGTTTTTCGAATGGGCTAGCCAGAATGTTCTCAATGAGTTGGCGAAAAAGCTTGTTGAAAAACTTAATGAAGAATTTGTCGGAAAACTCTTCTATGGAAACATATTTTTTTCTCTTCCTAAAATTCTATTATTTTGTTTTTTGAAACGCTGTAATGTATTATTATTAGTGAAAGACAAGCACAGTCGTTTGAGCTCTTAAAGCGTTTATGTAGCAAAATAAGTATGGCTATGGCTTCCAATGATGAAGATAAGTTGAAAAGTTAAAAAAATGGTTTATGAAGATAAATGATTTATGACATGAAAGAACAGATAGCAGAAAGGACAGGCCTGCTTCATTACAGTCCATTTTACTCAAAAATGCAACTGGTAATTTGTTTGGAAGATTTCCAAAATTTTTGAAGAAAGATTAAAACAGGGAACGTGATTCAGTTTTAGTTATAAAAGAATAAAATTTAAGTATTTAAAATGCTTTTTACACAGTGCTATTGCATATTGTTGGACTGTGTTTTTTATTAATGATGCCTCCCGCTAAAAATATAGTTCTACAGACAAATCAGGATTATGGCAAAAAAGAAGAGTATTAGGCAACATATTCAAAATGACTAATATTATTCAACTATTTATTGTGATTTTAATTAATTTACTCCTCATTTGTCCTATTTAAAAAATTTTTTCTAATGAAAAAATTTAAATATTTCTTCCCTAAAATTTTTTTATAGGAAAACTAAAGCAAGGTTGGATTTTGCTCCAAAATTTCAGAAAATTTGGTTATCTACTTCTCGAAAATTGGACACTTCTCAGTTTCAAAATTTCACACTGTATTTCTGGAAATATTTTTTTCCAAAAATATTAAATTTTCCGCTCTATTGAAACGAAAGTCGTGCTTTCTTGAGCTGATATGATTTATATAGGTAATTGTGAAAACAACGCATTCAGTAGACCATACGATGCTTTCACAAATTCTTTTATGTGGCAGTTCGCTAGAGATTTGGGGAAAGATGGAATTCTAAATTGTTTTGTGCATTAACTTGTAGTAGTGTTGTAACATTTTGTGCATCAACTTGTAGTTCAGAGAATTTCCAGCAATTGAGGTAATAGTGCATCAAAATTTCTGATAATTCTGAAAACTGGTGCTACCGCTTCCGGAGAATTTCTTTGTTACCCACCATCAGTCAGTCCTAGACAGTCTCCTGAAAAAGAACTCTTTTCACTGAGATGTTGAGAATTCTTAAGCATGACAAACTTCAATATATTCAACATCTTCTTTCTAGAAAGACAATTTTCAATTCCCGCTTCAGCAAGCAAGTGCACAAAGAGAAACATAGTATAAGTCAATGACCCCAAAACTCTTCCTTTCAAACGAAGATCGTGGCTTCTCTACTCCAAACTTCCATCGATCTCAAGATTGTGTTTCATCCCACCAATTTCTCAACAGTCCCTGTCTTGGGGGAATCTATGTTTCAACTACCATAATCCCTGATTGCTGACTCTTACTTTCTATGCTAACATAATTATTTTATTTATAAAAATTAGTCAAATTAAAAATAATGTGATCCAATGTTTTTGGGTTTGGCTAATACAAAATTCTATAGCAAATGCTAAAACATTTAAATAATTATTTTACACATCACAAATTTTTAAGATTCTTAATTTCATAAGTTTATTTTTCAAATATTTTCACAATCCACAACTCATAATGCTGAATTACAACATATAAATTTTAAGCCTTGATAGTTTTAGATAACTGCTACCATTTAATATAATTATTTAAATTTATTTTCTATTAAAAATCATCTTAATTAATTTTTGAAAGACTAAATATTAGCACGAGAAAAGTGTGAAATTCCTATCTTTTTATTTAAATATATGGCATGTATTTAATTTCCTGTATTTGGAAAAGTTAAACATTTAGTAGCACATAAAACAACTAAATAAAGATGCATTCAAATGTGAAAGGATTGGGCTTTATTTGAAGATTGTGAATTATTGCAGAAATGTATTTAGTAAAGATTTTGCCAAGATTTAAGAAAATAATTACAATTTTTTTGTTGGCAACTTTGAACTTTTATTGTGCATACAAAAAATATGTTAATTATCTAGTAAATAAATAAAAAACAAAGCTTATTACTGAAGTGTGTGAAATTTTAGCCATGTTTCTATCAAAATTGATAGGGGAAAAATCATCATGTTTTAAGGAAAGAAAATGAATCTATGCAGATTTGCAAGAAAGTATCTATAATTCCCACATTAACATTTTTGTAAAAAGTGGATTGTCCAACTTTACCACGTCTTACATTTACTCTTCTGATATGGTTGACACAATTCAACGTCCTTTGATCTCAAATATTGTTAGGATGACATTGACCAAATGCATCAGCAAATGTTCAAGTAGACTTTGGAGAATTTGGCAGGCAAAGTTTCATTGAAAATCATTTCGGTATCTAATTTGCCCCTCATACTTGTAATCCACCAACAGAGTATTACTACAAACTGCCTGGATGACGCCGATTATAAATCTGGTTCAACAATGGCACTTCTTGACGAGTTTAGGAGAAAATATGCACTCCTGATCGTGATGACGCCAAAACGATTCTCTTTCAAAACCGT